>JALLBE010000879.1:0-13259 GCA_036939795.1 Thalassiosira mediterranea
TCTCCAAAGCTCATCATTGTTGCCACACATACCCATGGCAACAATGGAGGGCTTGGGATAGCAAGGCTTCAGCTGGTTGCTGACCCAGGACCCTCAGACTAGTTGCGAGATTCTGCCTGTGGTTTTGGAGTATAATTGGTGGTGCTGCCTGTCAAGCAGTCCTCAGAACCCTCTCCAAAGCTCATCATTGTTGCCACCCATACCTATACCCATGCCCATAATGGAGGGCCTGGGAGAGCAATTCTCTGCCCACTTGCTGCCTTGTGTGGCCCATGGACGGCGCAGCAAGGTATGGTTTAGTTTATCTATTAGATTTATTCCCCTCTGGACCCATGCCCTGATTGATAATACTTCTTTGCTTTCCCTGATGCTGCAATTTATGTATGTTGACACTGTGCATTGTTTATTTTAATTTCTTTTGTTTATGTTATGTCAAAACATCACATTGGTTGTGTACTTGTTCTCAATGGGATGTCATATAATGTCATCTCAAGTTGTTGTGGCACCATTGAGTTGCGCTGCTCCCTGGCCTCCTGACCATTCAACACAAAGCCAATTTGCATATGGATGCTGTCCAGCTAGTTTCACTTCCGCACCTGCAATACCATCAATCCATCCTCTTGTTATGTTCCGGCTCCCTCAAGCTGTGCTCCTGGTTCTTGTTCTTGGCAGTGATGCCAGATGCCAAATAAACTGGGCGCACAGAATTCAAAAGACACCTCAAAGCCCATGCCCATGCATGATTGCAAGCATTGCCATATAACGATGCATGGGGGCATTTGTGGCCATGAGTTATCAGATGTTCTTTCCATGAGTGATCAAAGCAAGTAGCACAAGAAACCAGACACATCCAACTACCAGGCTACTATTTGGGCTGTTTGTTATGTCAAGTTGAAGAATGTTCCTGTCCCTGCACTCCCAGCTCTGCCTTAGGCGGATGCAACCACAGCTTCACCTGACACAAATGCTCCAATCAAGGCCGCGGTGAAGCGCAAGATGAAGCAGAAGAAATTGACTTCCAAAAAGAGCGGAGCAACAAAATCATCTGCATGCAAGAAGTCCCACAAACAGATTAAATATTTCAGCAACCAGGACAAGCTTGGTATCTTGGAGGAAATCGATTGCGGTGGAAAAGCATGGGACAAGTCACCAGGCTGTGGGCAACTGGAGGGAGCAATATTGGATGAGTTGAAGAGGCAAATACAATATATGGACAAGGTGAGTCTGTTCTTCAAGTGTCTCCCAAATCGCTCATACTCATACGTTAGCAAGGGCAAAATGAAGTGTGCTGGTGCTAGAGGCACTAAACAATATGAAGGCCAAGGATAGGGTCACCCTCTATGTCAGAACCAATGCCACCGCGACCAATATGGTGCCCCTCAGCCCTCAGTACTATTGGCAAGTCTGAAAACCCTTGACGAAGATAGTTTTTTTTTGTGCATAGCTGCTCTATGTAATTAATGTAGCAGCTAAAACTACCTAAAAATGGCGCGCTAGTTTTTTGGAGTCTTGGATCTGTTTGTCACACGCCGTACAGACCAAAATCGGCGAGTTCGGCCCCGTCCCAACTGACGTCGAGGGGGGCGTCGATCCACCTCCAATTCAATGCAAAAGCTTTGTTCCCAAGCCGACCCGGGGATCAAGGACTGCACCATCCATATGGGTTCCCATGTGAATCCGCTTTGTCCAGACCTTCATCCCCATCAGGCGCGGGTCTGGACGAAGCCGTTTTTAGTTCGTGTTACCCCACCATAGATACAATTGATCGGCGGGTCAGGCGGCATCACAACCATGATGCCACCTGTCCCCATTGTGCCTAATAGACCTCCTCCCCCCCTTCAAGTCCCCTCACCCTCCTTCAATTTAACTTCCCTTCTCTGGGGACGTATCTGCCAACGTCCTGTGAGCGCGCTTGACAAGGGCCTGACAGCAGCTACAAAATCTAGACACATTGGTCCAGCGGCACAGACGTTGATCTATCAACCGAGCACCACCGTCATGCCCAGAGCAGCCTCTCATCAGCTCACGGAAGGGTCTGCTGCCCATTCAAGCGTGCATCACGTGCTAACGGACACGTCCAGGGACGTCTAGTGAACAGGAGTGGCCGGGTGGGCCGTATCAAGGACGAAATCAGGTGAATTCTGTCTAACAGGTATGCCGAGATGTCATGACATGGAAGTTCTGTATTATCAGCTGCCATGAAAAACAAACATCTCACCCCATATTATGACAACGAAAATCACAGGGCGGTCCTCTATAGTGTCAATAGAGACAGATCCCCAGCTGTGGCAGTCCTGGGGGAAGTAGGGTAGCCAAGCCGGGCCACTATTCATCTGAAACAGAAATAAGTTCCAAGACACACCAACCCATCAACATGGACCCAGGGCTCTCTGACAGGGACGATAAGTCCCAATTATGCCTGTGCCCATGGCATGATCAGAGTGAACAATCATATGGGTAGATGTCACAAGGATTAGGTGCCACGCAGAGGGAAGAAAGGAAATAAAAAATCAAAACTCGGTACTTTCAATCGTAGTCTTATTCAGGCAGCCAGAGAGGGGGCGCCAGGATTGAGGAAGAGTTTTGATGAAGCATTGCAAGCTCAAAGGAAAGCAACAGAAGAGAAGGAAGAGATAGCATTGCAAAAGAAGCTTGAAACGACTAAGGAGGACTACATCAATGTAATATATTTCTTTGAACAATATGATTCACCTTCATGCTGGAAGACCATTCGGGAAGCAAATGACATGTATCGTAAGCTGACATCAGATGCAGCACGAATCCATGCAGTACGAGAACAAATGGAGATTCGATTCTATGGACTTGGGTGGAAAGAAGCATATCATCCCTTGTCTAAGGACAGAGTGAACTATACAGCATCTTTTTCGTTTGAATTTGTGAAAAACACTGTCATCCCTCTTGTATCAAAGAAAGAAGTCCCAAGTGACCAACACTGGAATTGCCAACGCCAGGTGACTGGCTTGCTTGGGACCATGTCCACATTGGGAATATACTATCAAACTGGCAGTGAGGAAAAAATTAGCACAATTCTAAAAGGAAGCACATGAGGAGATTGAAAGAAGGGGCGCCGAAGGAAGGGGAGACAAATTATATGAGAAGCAGAAAATTGCTGCACCAGATATTGACTGGAATTTGATAGGGTTCAATATTGAAATGTTATTGAACAATGGTACTGGCCGAGGAACATTCTCCTCACCTGCGAGATGTGATGGACATTTTGAATAAAGTGTGGAATAAGATCTGTGCCAACAAGGTGAAGGATTGTTGGAAGAAGTCAACATTAGTACTGTTTGATACAGACACTACTGATCCTGAGGAGGATGGGATTAATGAGGACAAGACTAATGATAATGATGATGACAAGGTCAGTGGTGACAAGGTGATGGAGGACAGTGACAAGGCAGCAGATGATGATCTCCTTGAGGAGCCAAACTAATTTTTGCTGCTGCTTCTTTTTTTCTGAGATTCACTACAGGCCTGTTAAAGTGAAGGAATGTGTGAATGATGTCTTGTTGGAAATGGCACAGAGGCAGAGGCATAGATCAGTGTGAAGGCCACTCCCTGCAGGCATCAGTCAGTTTCAACGAATGCAGATGATTCATCATATGCGCCACTTATGCTTACATGCAACGGCAAGAAGGGGGTGAAGCAGGTGACGGCATGGCAGTCGGGAAGCAAGGCATTTTGAGCAAGTAATGCATGGGGGAATACATATTCATACACCTATCTAGGTACATGTTCAATTGATACTATCATAATCATTTCACAATCAATTGCTTCTACTGCTCGCATGGTGGTGGAAGTAGGGGCAAATCCCCAATCACCAATCACGTTTATTTCACGGACCAGAAAATACGATCACAAACGATCACTTTTTATTTCACGAAATTATTGCGAAAAACCACCCACCACAATGATATGAAATTGGCGAATCCAATGCTCCCGACTTGGGATCACGAATGACACGCTCTCTTCTCAACAACACCCCCCACCTCCGCTTTTGGCTCGTTAATCATCTCCTTCTCAGGCGGGACCCATTCCCAAGCATTCCCTTGCCTTCTACGCCATGACAAATCCCATTTGTTATGGCGTAGAGGAAAAGAACGCAAGTTTGCCAGCACAGAATGCGCACCAGGCATAGAAAAGGCGAGCGGCGATGACCGCAACGCCGTTGGGCAAGCAACGAGCTCCTGTTGACAGCTCCACCATCTCCTGCGAGCCTCCCATTCCTACAAGGTCGAAGGGGCACTTCAAGTGACTTCCCTTGAGGGGGGGCCGGCCGGCCTGCCGTTTGCAACGGGCACTGCGCCGCCGCCAGATGCTCCAAATACCAAGGGCAGTTGATCGAGGTCGTCTCGAGGTCATGAGCTATCACGAGCCCCCCCAAGCATCCAAGCCACCACGGCACCCACATCTGGCCCTCCTTGTTCACCGCATGCACCTGTGCACTTCTTCAAAGATGCTGGCCAGCATCAATCGGACCTTGGGCCCCCGATGAGGCATCAATCAAGGGAGCTCCGGTCGGACCAGTCAGCCGTGAGCATATTCAAGCCAGCTGCCACCAAAATAAGGGACCACACGACCTTGGAAGGCTCCCCCCCCATCAAGCGCAAGAGTAAGCAAATCAACGACCAGGGGATGCTTCAGGCGTGATGTAAGTATTTCTTTTGTCGAAAGTCACATTCCACCAACAAGTTCATCAAACTCAAAATCTTGAGCTGCTTCGTCCTGCAGCAGCCGTTGTTGCAGGGGCAGCATCTATTCTGTTGTAAAGACAGGGTCAGGACACATGGGAGGAGAGCCTGAGGCATGTGGGGACAGGTTCTTATGACCTCCCTAGGGCTGCAGCCTGGCCGGTGGAGGTTGCATTGCGGTCATGAGCATTTTTCCAGCTCCTGCATCAAAAATGGAGTTACCATGCAACTTTGGACAATGTCCCAGGGCCAAGCAAGCGCAGAAATAAGCGCATTGATGGTCAGGGTGATGGGGCCAAGGGCTGTGGTGATTTGGAGGGTGTGGAGAAGGGTGCTGGAGATGGAGAGTTCTGGCCGGGTCGGTTGGGCGTGCGGATTTCTTGCAGCTGCTACCAAAATGAGGGACCCTTTGGCCTTGGGAGTATTCCCAGGCCCAGGTGGGCACAGAGGGCACGCATATTGGCGGTTGAGGCATCGGGGTTAGGACTGTGGTGGATTTGGGGCCATGGAGCGCGATGCCCGCATTGCAATAATTCTTAGTAGCAATATGATTATTTTTCTACCATGTGTGGCGTGCACAGTCAAAGCGGCAGTAGTTCGTGGGCCCAGCCATGATAGTAAGTCGTGATTGCGGGGAGTAGGATGTAGCCTTGGGTGCACTCATGGGTGGGCTCTTGATGTAGCCAAAGGTGGCCATGGGTAGGTGTAGGCTGGCGGAAATGGCCATGGGGGGAGCAGGAATGATTTTTGGGGTTCTACTTATTGTACCTATGTACTTTATATAGTTTTATTCATTTTTGACGGGAATTTCGCGCAAAAAATATTCCCTGCGAGATTCCCTACATACCCCGCATTTGTATTCGAGTCGCTCGGAAAGACCCCCCCTGCACCGGCCAGCGGGTCATGTTGGTATGACAAACCTTTTGTACAACCTTCATATACCTCAGTGCTGTAGGAGAGAACACCCAAACATTACACTGGGACCTTCTGGTGGCCGTCAATGCAAGGGCCATGATAACACACTCTAACGCTAGCTTCGCCATATTATAAATTTTACGGAAAACAGGCTCCTACAGCTACAGCAGGGCATGTGAGATTTATATCAGAAGAAAGTTTGTGGATATCATTAGGGGGGCTATTAAGACCATAGTAATACTATGTGTTATGTGTCCAGACATGATGATTATGATTGGTACTGGTACACATTGGCAAACATTGGGTGGGTTGTAGTGGATGCGGGGCTCATGATGTGCTTAAAGCTAGTGTGCCACATACTTTACGGTGCATACCCGATATGTCCCCCAGCAGCACACTCATGGGCCGATTTTTATTTTTTTTGTTTGTGACCTAGTCTTATACATATAAATATAAATGCACAACAACCTTAAAACGGTCATTGGGGCATTGGTGGATGCGCTGCTATGATGATTGGTTTTACTTAGGCGAGAGCATGGCCACAGACCAGTAACAGCGACCCATATTTTTTGTACCACTTTGAGGCTCCGGTTAGACACGAAGAGGTCAGATTTTGATCTGATTTTTTTGTGACACATTCAGTGCCAAATGGCCCCTAGCTAGGGCATTTGGGTCCAGTGGAAGAGCCAGTCAGTGGGCCAACAGATTTCTATGGGTGACAACATGACCATACAGTATTGTACCTTTGACACGACAGTAGTTTTGACAACCCGCAGCTGGTGCACTACCATACAAAAAATGTCAAACCTAAGTGGCACTGTTTTGCTTCACATCTTTAGGCGGGCACAACAGAGCGTATGATGGACACACTTTGGACACAAAAGCAGTCCCGTATCCCACTCACGAGATCGACACTCCGCTGTCACCACACTAGAAACAGTTTGTTATTTTAACTCTATTTATTCTTTAATAAAACCATAGAGTTATGCTGGTGCCATCCTCTCTAATCTCCTCCACAACCGGTGCCACAACTGCCGTATCAAGGAGGTTGAACGCGGATCTTTCGAGCCACAGAATTCCCACGTCATGTCTTGGTACATACGTACGTGACGGAAGAGGCCGGAAGCCAATCCAGGCGAGGCCAGACCATTCCCGATCCTTCAACCTGTCTCTGCCCTGGCAACGCCGAAAGCCGCCGCAAGGGCCGCGGCCCCGAAGGCGTCCAATGGCGGCACAATTCGCTACTCAGTCTCTGTCAATACTAGCCAAGATGAAGCTCGCCGCCGCCTGCACTGTTGCCTTCGCCGCTACGGCCAATGCCTTCGCCCCCGCCCCGGCTGGCACCGTGAGTAGAAGACCGATGGGCGGCGTTGGCTTCGTGGGATGGCGAAGCCGGGCGACGAAAGATTGCCCGGCTGCCAATCCCACGAGGATCGCAGCTGAACGATGTGGTAACTAACGTCCTCTGTGTTGCTCTTTTTTGTGTTTTTCAGCGTGCCACCCAGCTCAACGCCATGAAGGATGACATGGCCAAGGCTGGAGCCGCTGCCCTTGCCGGTGTTGCCCTCTTCGGCGCCACCCTCCCCGCCCAGGCTATCCAGAAGTCTGAGCTCAACCAGCTCTCCTACCTCCAGGTTAAGGGAACTGGACTTGCCAACCGCTGCTCTGAGGTCGTCGGTGAGGACACCATCACCCCCAAGGCGGGATCCCGCCTTACTGAGATGTGCATTGAGCCTAAGGCGTGGGCCGTTGAGGAGGAGATCGGAAAGGCCGGAAAGACTGAGAAGAAGTTCGTCAACTCCAAGGTCATGACCCGTCAGACCTACACCCTTGAGGGAATTGAGGGAAGCATCAAGACCGAGGGAGGAAGCATTGTCTTCGTTGAGGAGGAGGGTATCGACTACGCCCCCACCACCGTTCAGCTTCCCGGAGGTGAGCGTGTTCCCTTCCTTTTCACTGTGAAGGAGCTCGTTGCCAAGGGTAACGGCGGATCCTTCAAGCCCGGCTTCCAGATGGGAGGAGACTTCTCTGTTCCCTCCTACCGTACCGGTCTCTTCCTTGACCCCAAGGGACGTGGAGGAACCACCGGATACGACATGGCTGTTGCCCTTCCCGGTCTTCAGTCTGGAGAGGAGGGTGATGCTGAGCTCTTCAACGAGAACAACAAGACCTTCGCCGTCGGACAGGGCCGCATTGAGATGGAGGTGAACAAGGTCAACGCTGAGGAGAGTGAGATCGGAGGTGTCTTCGTTGCCTCGCAGCCGGGTGACACTGACATGGGATCCAAGGTCCCCAAGAAGATCCTCACCAAGGGAATCTTCTACGCCCGTGTGCAATAAATTCTCTCCCCATCATGTCTCGTGACATGTAGGCAGAAGGCAGTGACATTTTTCAGCCTGCCCGCCGCTGGTGGCACAAGCAAGGTTACACCTGCTTAGAGAAGGACCACCTCCAATATGATCCCTTTCCGATTTAGAGTTGCCAGGTCGGCATACATGGAATGGATAACCCGAAGCTACGAGGACGCGCAGGGCAATGTAAACCAACCCTGCCCCTCAGAACATAGTTTGTAACCACAAAATAGCACTTGTATTAGCGAGGCTGAATCATATCATCTTATTTCTGTGATGGGTTTTACCTTTCCGTCTCGCACATCTACATGTATGGACACACAGCATAGATCATGATGGCAATGCGCTTGCTCCTGTATGAGGCGGTGCCCTCCAAGTTGTTTCACTGCTTGGCTGTGAGGGTTTCTCACGAGGGCAACTATGGGTCTGTTCATAGATTTGTTAGTTGGCGAACCCTCTCTTTTGTACCCTCTTTATTGTTTCTACCCTTCATAAAACAACGCGGAACAGTTATCTCTCTCCAGTGTTGTAACATCATGTTCCAAGTGCTTGATGAAGTGCTCTCAAGGAATAAAATGTATCACTATTAAGTTGCGGCAGATTGCGCCCATGACATCATATTATCTGTACTTCGAGAGGCTATGGCACTCACACACTCCATGAATAATATGTAATGGGGACGAGGCTGAGACTGCATGCACACCCTGTGCATGACAGTTGCGACATACATGTGATGTACCTACTCACTTGAAGACAATGCCACAAGACAGAGCTGATTAAGACACTTGATAACACACGTCTAAATCTCAAGGGCAGATTGCACCTCGCAGCTGTTAGAAAGCTGTTATGGCATTACCACATCCGTCAAGAGAGCTCGTTCAGCCAAGTGAATCCTGTGCCATCCAGCCGTGTGTCATCTCTGAAGCTTGGCCATGAACGGATGTTAGTCTATCTGCGGTGAGAAAACGACATCACACAGCGTAATAGGTAGGTCCAGATCACTTTCCCACACGTTCAGACTACAACACCTCAAGTTACATTCAGCATAATGTTCAGGTGTTTTTCTTTCTATTTCACTTATTATGTTGCTCTAGAGCATAGTAGACACGCTGATGAAGGCCCTCAGCCAGGTAGCATCGCGCCCTTCCAGGCAAAATACGTCTTGATTGTACCCGCGACGGGACGCGAACTGGTATCAAAATGATGTTATATTCACATGTGGTGGATCATCTGTCTGGCCTATTCATTTATGGCTTGACAAGGGTTCCGTATCCAATAGCGAATCCAACGGCAAGGGAAACGACGCAGGCAACGAGGCCGGCTCCGTATCCGATGACGACACCCTCATCGATATCGGCGGCGTTGGCGGCGAAGGGAGCCATGGCGGTGGCGAAGGCGGCAAGGGCAGCGGCGTTCTGCTCCTTGACGGTCTCACCCTCCTTGGGGACGGCGGCGAGGGGCTTCATGGCCCGGACCGAGGGGGCGCGGGTGGAGGGAGCCACGGGGGCGAAGGCGGTGGCGCAGGCAACGAGGGCCGCGAGGAGGATGGCAACAGTCTGGCAGTTCTTCATTTTGAATGTATCTGTGAAAGGGAAAGAGATGGGGACACGAGGGAAGTGAGATTTCCGGAGAAGCGTCTTCAATACTCGTTGCCGAGACGCCATCACGATCCACCCCTGATAGCACCATATGCGCACGCCGACTGCACGGCAAGAGCCATGGCCGATCCCACGGGGGTGGCCACCGAGCTTTGACTCTCCCCAGTCTCATACGACCGCCGATCCCTTCTCTCTACACTCACATTGGAAGAGGGTAAAAGTGACTTTATTGTGGATGAAAAGTGCGACGGCTGTGCGGCTGCTTCATGCAGAAGGAGCAGGCGGGCATCGCACGCACGCGGTTTGGTTGCATGGACGCGACGGCTGGGTTCTGTTGTTGCTCCCTTGCCGACCGTCTTGCAGTTGAGCGGTTCGTGAGCGGTTGGTGGTGAGAAACGCCTTGCTTTTTGCGTGGGGGAAATCCCGTGCGTAAACGCACGTGCGTGTTCTGTGCGTGTGTTGCTCGCACGGTTCAACATACGTCACAAGCTCTAATCGAACCTCCCTATCAATTGGGAGACTGTATCTTTCGAAGATTCAAGTCTGTCCGCCGTCCGACCACAAAATGATTCACGGCTTGTCACCACACGGCTCGATCTGTGGGCGGGATCTCGAAAGAAGAAAATCTCCCCCGCCCATAAAACGGACACGCAACAACTCACGCGAGCTCGACGCCCCCGCGGCCCCGCCCCCCTCATCGCCCCGGACGCCGCCGCCGCCGACCCCCCCCGGCCGCGCAGACGGGCGGTGCCCTCATAAATCTGCCAACATCCCTACGAGCGAGTAGGTCAGCATGATGGACGGCAAAGGCGACCCGGGCGACGCGGATGAGCAGCTTTTCCTGCGCATGTTTTCCAAGCAATTGGCCGAGGCACTACGTGCCAAAGACGACGAGGAGGCCGAAGAGAGGGAACGGCTGCGCGATAGAGCCCCATCGCGAAAAGATGGACCGACGGTGCAGTGGGAACGGGCCCAGTCTACATATTCGGAATTATGCCACGATGATCCCATAGTATCGGGGGGAGACGAGGACTGTCGCTGTTTGGCTAAGGCACTGATTCCGAAACAGATCAAATCGAAGGCGAAACCGGACAAGTTGGAAAAACCAAACAGATTGGCTCTATCTTCCCGTCTTGTCGATGGTGTTCTTCAGGCTACGGCGCGTGCTGAGGCAAAAGCCGTAGGATCTACCGCTGTACCGCCTGCGGGCTCAGCGCAAAAGAATGACAAAAATGCGGACAGTACACAATCAGAGCCTATGTTTGGATCATCTGGCTTCACCACTACAGAAGGTTATGCTGAAGTTGCTTTTGCCATATTTGTGGAGGGTCCCTACAGATGCATTCAGGAGGATAAAAGCTTGAGCACTGCTTCGTCATTTCTGGGATCATTTCAACCTCCTGAACAATCAGATGCTCGAAGTGAGGAGTTGAACTCTGAGGAAAAGTCGCGATTGGTGGATGAGGCCACTGCCAAGATAGTCGAAGGGATGGAGAAGATGGGAATGGAAGAAGAAGGGAAAGATTATTCTGATCAAGCGGTACGGAACTCGAAAGATGACGCAAGTAGCTCCAGCAGCGAATTCTTTCGCAACAGAGCTTCCCATGATGCACAGCACCGCCGCAATGATGATGAAAATGACTCCATGGAAGAGATATTTGCAGAAGAGTCTGACCCAGATGATTATGAATACGAGTCATCGTACAATCCCTACACTTCTGGTTCCGACGTTCAAACAATTTTTGGGAAGAAAGGAACTATCACGGGAGGAGAAGAAGAGGATGACTATCTGGGTTTCAATCCACTGAGCTTATCGAAACCCAGTGCGGCAAACCAAACCTGGTCTGGGGCGCGGAAGTCACTTCATTACCTGCTGTCGAACCTGTCCTACAGCAAATTATCGCTTGGCGCAATATCTTCCCATGCATGGTCAAAGGGGAACATGTCGGACACCTTGTCAGATTTATCTTTCACGCTCCTACTTGAAGCTGCAAAAAGAGACAGCGGCATTAGAGCTGGTCCGAGCTCTTTATTGCACTCTGTCCAGGATGAAAGCGAAGATCTCACTGGCCTTTTTGACCGACCATTACTCATACTGCGTGATCGCGCGCTGGATCTGAATCGTGGCCATGACGCTCTTCCAGCATACCTTCAACTTGTCACGGCGTCCTTAGCTCATTCTGAGCAGGATGTTCTGTCCATATTATCATCTCCACTACAGAAATCTGCTTCTGAAGATATGTTGCCGCCAGCTACTGCTGTGGGATTATCCTCCCTTGCATCTATTTGCTGCTCAAAGGAAATGACCAGCGCTTCGTCTGGTCGAATGTGTGGGGCAGATATGTACAGTGTGTGCCCTCGTGAGGAGGTGAAGAGAGCTATCATGTCATCACTTGACTCTCTTGCCCGCATTGTCGAATGCGTACGTCCACGGAAATCACCCTTTGCAAAGCCTGGCGCTTCTACCGAGAGCAATGAGCCAATCACGGGGGACACTCCATGGATTCGAACAGCTGCCTGCATAATTCCCATGGTTGAATACTTGACGAACCTGCAAGCGAGGTTCAGTTTTCAGCCTTTGTATGAAGGTGGAGGCAGCCGAAGCCCAAAGCTATCAGAATCTGATGCAAAAGCTATCTCCGATTCTGGTCTGTTCCGTGAATTGTTGTCCATGTACACAGCTACTAGAAATACAGACGACGAGAGGACTGGAACACAATCAGATGCAGAAAGCGTTCTGAGAATGCAGCTTCTCCGTACGATCTTCACGCTGTCAACTGAGTCATCTGAATTGCTTGGGAGATACGCAGTGAGGGTGCCAGACTTAGTGAAGGAGGTGCATTCCTCTGATTTCATGGAGGCTCATGTGGCGGATGGCATTTTGTGGACATGTCTTGGGTCATCTCTGCTTGAGAGCAAGTCCGATACCCTGAAGCCTAGGTTGAAATTGCGTTCGAATTCCAAGTTGAAGACACCAACAATAGAAACACTCAGTTTGGCGGAGCGCAGTGTCGGTGGATTCGAAACAATGTGCTACTCATCCAAAGCTGCGCTGGAAGGCTTGAAACAATGTGTTACAGATGTAGAAGATCAGTCGACGAGTGATGAAGAAACAACCAAGTTGTTCCATACGCACAGAGACTCCCTTGGTGACATCATCTGTTTCTCGAATTGCTTGTCCAATTGCCCATCTGTGACATCCCTGTGGTTGAATTCATTGAATAATAGGGAAGATTCAAGGCAGAGAGCAACGGCAAAGATTTCAGAGCTCAAATCAACCATTGCATCTTTACCATCCCTCTCGGACGAGATCGAAAACACATCACGTCAAGGGCATAAAAAAGATGATGACGACGACCACAATGAGGGCACATCAGATGAGCATGGTGAGGTTGGCCAAAAGACACAAACCGTGAAGCAATTGCGGAAAGACTACAGCACTATTGTGGCATCAGTCAGATCGTCTGTGAAAGTGATCACATTGGCGCTGCAGTCTCAAAACGGTCCTGGGCTGTCTCTGAGAGGTCCGGTACCATATGATGTTTCTTCGAAAACAGACTGAAATAGGTGCGTTCTCAGAACCCACATCAAGCGACTTCATCTGATGGTTTGATCCTCCCACGATCATTACTACGAAGCACACAACAGCTGTCCGCGTGCCCATTGTGTGCTGTAGCTAC
>JALLBE010000880.1:0-20020 GCA_036939795.1 Thalassiosira mediterranea
TCGCTCCCCCTCAGATGCACTCCACCACTTCGTCGTATCGTTCGGCCCATCCCCTTTATTTGAAGGCGAAGGCAGGCGGATTCGGGAGGATCCGAAGAACTTTTTTTCGCCATGACATTTGTTCTTTTTGGCAATTGCTTTCATTCGAGCATTGGATGTTGGATGTCGCCGTGGATGGTCGCGTCCCGTTCAAACCAGCTTGAAGTAACAATCTGTCGCAAGATATAACTATTCCTACGTTGATTGAGAGGACATGACGCGCCATCTCGACAGATTCGGGCGGATTTGCAGATGGCGTACAGATTCCTCATTTTTTGCCTTTCCCGCCATAAATTCAAATGGAAAAGATCAAAGCAAGGTCAAGACATAAAGAGATACATACAGAGGAACAGTACAAGATATCACTAGCATCAGAAGCAAAGATACAATTCCAGACATCAGATTCGCGACATAAAGACCGCGTCGTCGCAACATGATCACGTGATAGAAGTGCCGCCGTGCCGCCCCATAAACTGCATAAACCGCCCGGCCTTACTCGCCCCTCCAGAGGCAATGACCGTCAAATGATTGCTCTCTAGAGAGAGTGTCGCCGAATGCATATTGGATATCCAATGTCATCTGGGTTTGAGCTTCTGCGTACTCTCCAGAAGCAACAACGGCAGCAGCAGCAGCAGCAGCAACCGCAGCAGCAACCGCAGCAGCAACAACAGCAACATCAGCAACAGCAACATCAGCAACAGCAGCAGCTGCATCGTCAGCAAGAAATTGGAGCCGTCGAAGACGACGAAGGCGACACCAAAGTCTCTGCCAATAAGAGCGCAAGTGCGCTCACAACATCTACTACACATCATGCGGAGCGCGGAGACATCGTAACAATTGCAGTGTGCCTTGGTCCTGATTGCTCTGGTTCTGGAGGCGGAGCGGCTTTGCTGGAAATTGAAGATCTAATTTCCTCGCATTCCCAGCAAAAAAAAACGGACGGCCGTGATGCCTTGGTAAAAGACGTGAGGGTAGTGCCTGGTGGTTGTCGAGATTTTTGCACCGTTGGACCGAACGTATACGTACGAAATATGTTGGGGGGAGACGATGAAGAGCACTACACAAAAGTGAACTGTCCGGAGGCCTGTCGAAGATTAGCTGCCCCCATTTATGGACTGAAGAAGTCAGAAGAATCCGACCCTGCTGCGAACACATCTACGTCGGCTCTTTTGGGAAGGAGGCAAGATGGAATTCGATGGCGATCGCATAGGGAGAGGGCGGCGACTGAGAAGAGGCTGAAAGTTAGAGAGAGAACTAAAGGACATAGTGCTGCTTAAAAATCTCATTTGCAATTTCTGTGCAGTAAACCATGCTAATTGCTTCGGCTTTTGCTGCGGCTGCTGTAATGAATTACGCCAGCTGTGAGATAATTTTGGGGAGTACACATGTACAGTGTCAGCACACTCGAACATCAATACACCACCAGGATGAAAAATCCGCACCCGCAGAATACAATGCAATCAATGAAAGACAGGCATGTCCTTCCACCAATCCTCTGGTCTAAAAAAGCGATAGCCACGGTCCAACGATCCAATGCGTTCCATCTCCTCTGGGGTCAATTGAATGAAGCCAGTTGCAAACTCATTCCTGTGATTGACAAGCAGGTTTTCTTCCATGTGTTTCTTATCTGAGCTCTTCGCCACGACGTTGCAACCTCGCTGAAGGGACCACTGCAGACAAATTTGGGCAACTGTAACTCCATGAGCGCCCGCAATTTCCTTCAACACGGGATCAGAGAGCACATCTGGTTCCCCACTCTCCTTGTACCCAGGAGTGCCAAGCGGGGAGTAGGCCTGTACGGCGATGCCTCTCGATTTACAGTAGGCCAATAAATTGCTCTGTTGATTGTATGGGTGAAGTTCCACTTGGTTGACGGCAGGTGGAATTCGGCTGTAGCTCAGCAAGTCATGAAGCAAAATCACAGGAAAGTTGGCGACGCCAATGTGTTTCACCAAGCCTTTGTCGACCAAAGCCTCCATTGATGGTAGACGTGCGCTCTTGTTTCAGTATATCACCGAGCAAAGATGTGAAACATGAATGGGAACGACATTTGATCTTACCGGCCCATGTATCTCGAAGAGACACTGATGGATCAATATTCTTCCCACCATCTGAGTCGTCAATATCTGTCCCAATACCCATTGGTGAAATGAGAAACATAAGCCAATATATGTACAAAGCATGCACTTCAACCTCTTGCAGACGTACCCTCGTTCTCCCAACCTCGCGAAGTGGGGTCAATCTCAACATACTTGAAAGCCTACGCCAGTTTACACATGAATGCGAGGAATACTTCTGAGATAGTGATTTGCGAAGATCGAATCGAGATGCAAGGAGAATGAGATAGCAGGATGTATCCAAGTATTGCGCACTTACTACCGGCCAATGTATGAGAAATAGATCCAGGTAGCCCAACCGGAGGTCATTCAGTGTTTTCCTCAAAGCCGGCTGTATTGAAGGTATTAAGATCACACTGATAATGAGAACATCCCATGACGTATGTATGGGAATGCTTTGCTCGCCTCACTCACCTCGACGTGTTCCGGTCGATGGAACGGGCATGCTAGCTTCGAGGTAACGAAGACGTCCGTCCGGGGCACGCCGCTCGTGGCTTCGTGGAATGCGTCGCCCAACTCCTTCTCGTTGAAGTATACCGGTGCGCAGTCAAACAGGCGGTAACCCATTGACAGAGCCTCGTTCTACAATGCGAGTTTCGATCGTGATCCATTTGGTTGGTGAGGCGAATGCAAACGCAAAGCAGGTAGATGAAGCACGATGATAATATGGTCACTTCGACTTACTATCACCGTCCGCGCCTCCAGCGGCGCGACCCCAAGCGTGCCCAGCCCAATCTTGGGCATGTGAAGCGCCGTCGCGGCGAGGCTTGTGTAGTTGATCATCTTCGCTCGTCCGGTACTGCGAAACGTACAGACTATGCAAAGGCCGATGAGCGCAGTGAATGTTACTGTCGCTCGTCGACTTTGGCGTGCTCTCTTGGCCTTCCCGATGCGTCCGCTGATGCTTCGGCCCTTTGGCAACGACGAGAACATCGAGGCCATTGGTGCCTGCCGCCATATGAATATGTGCAGTGCCCAAGCTGCCACCGTGCTGCCACTTCTCGCTCGGTCCTCTCGCCTCGCCCCCTCGCCCCTCTCGACTTCGCTTCTCATCGAGCGCGGGAAAACAGCGATGATCTACGCAATTAATCCGTTCAAAATTCTTTGACGATACCAAGAATATCTTTTTTGGCGAATAAATAATGGAGCCATCATCCATCGATCGGGGGTGTGTACGCGCGGATCACCCAGAACCCAGAGACGCGTCATTTGTCATTTCTCTCCCCGCTTTCCTCTCTCTGCATGCCCTACATAGCCACTACAATACAATAGATTGCTTGGACCTTATCTGTACCGCTCCTATCGGCGCTTGGACTCAGCAACATGAGCAGGGCCATCGTGTTGTCATCGAACAAAGTGGCGCTCCTGGTCAGCGCGACGTTACTCGTCGGCTATCTCGTAGGGAGATGGACAAGGAGCGACGCCGGCGGCGGCAGCAGCAAGAGCGGAGACGGGGCGTTCGTGCTTCTAGTCACCATGAAATTCTCCTCCATCGAAAACCGCGACGTCTTCATCGAGTCGATAGCGCCCGTCTGCGACGACGTCCAGTCCAACGAGATGGGGACCACGCTCTCCTACCAGGTGGCGATTTCGGACAAGGACCCCAAAATGGTGGTGGTGATGGAACGATATGCTGACAAGGAAAACGGGTACTTAAAAGTGCATCGATCGGGGAAGGAGTTCTTGAAATTTCGGGAAAAGCTGAGGGGCATGCAGGAGAGTGGGGGCGTTGTCATAGAGGGAGAGTCTTACCTCGAGACGGACTTAGGATATGTTTAGTGGATGCCATTCATGACATTCATTTGGCAAGAGAGGTTGTCAGATGTTGATGATATCATATCGTAAACGATGGATACTCCTCAACATTCTTGCAATCGAATGAACCAATAACCAATACAGATGGTAGATTGAAATATCGTGGAGACTAAGTGGAATGGTGAAGGCACTACGGGGATGCAAAACAACACAAGCAATCAAGACTGCACCTGATTATTGGCACATGTTTTTTTGCTCACCACACAGGATCAAGTACTACACTTCGATGAATTTCATGAAAGGGGAGGAGACGTGTGAGCTGTACACATGTACATAATACCTATGGTTTGTATGTCGAAGATAAGCAATAACACTATTTTACTTGTAGAGAGGTTCATCTACGCGATGCTTTTCAGCGTTTGACCCAGGTGGATTCCACACAACAAACAATGATCAAATATCGTAATGAAGCGTGCAAGTCAATGTGGTAGATGGAGGTGCATATTTCGTTCACAAAGCTGGTATGTAGGAGTTCTTGACCTTGTCCATTTGACAGTTCTTTCCTCCTTCAGCCCGAGAGAGACTGCGTTGGTTTCTCTCCATGTCAGTTCAAATATGTATCCTACGACAAAGTTTCTCAATCTGTCTTCTTTTTCCCACCCAACATGGGCTTCAAAGTCGAATTGAATACCACCTGGGTTGCCACGAGGATCACAGCGCCCACCAATCCTGGCGCATAAATTCCCTTCGTTCCCATACCCTTGTTCACGAACAAGAAGGCATACGCCCCGGCGGGCGGGTGGACCATCTTCGTGGCGCTCATCAGCGTAATGGTGAGGGCGACCGCGATGGCCTCTCCGTACTGCACTCCCGCCTCGACGACGGCGTAACCGACGAGGCCGGCGATGATGTGGGCGCCGATGACCGCCTTGGGCTGCGACGCCGGCGCTCCGGGAAGGCAGAAGAGGAGGACGGCAACGGCCCCGAGGGGCGGACAGAGGCAGCCAATGCCGTAATCCTTCAGCACGTAGTCGTTCGCGAACTGGAGGGCCGCGAAACCGGTGGCGGCGCCGAGTCCTGCGATGATGGAGTCCATTTTACCTCTGTTTTCAATACACGCGATCTGCTTGCAACTATGAAAAGTGCACCTACTTTCCTGCTCTCTGCAAAAGAGTCTCCACCCTCCGGCCGCCCGCCCCCCGCCCCCGTGCCGCAAGGTGGCCACTGCCCGTCCCCCGTCCCCACAGCTAGAGCGGGACCTGCTCCCAGGGGCGGGGTGGAGCAAGGTGGAGGTGCAGCCGACTTACAACTTCCGGATTCCCGACAACTTCAACGGGGCTAGCTTGCGCGCGCTTTTTATCTGTGCTTGAATGATTTGTTTGCCCAAATTTTTTATTACGGAAGTTGATGCAAAAGATACGGCATCAAACATCAGACATCAGACACCTCGTGTCCACACTTGTCCAGACCTACATACTACTATTCCAGTGTATGTAACTCTATGTGCAAAAGATACCTTGCTGTTTTTTTTCAAAGGAAAGTGAAGAAGTTTCGGTGAACAACAGTACGATACCTACAATACCTATCGTACATATTTTGTTGAGATCCCACGCGTTGGATTGGTTTGTGCGTGACGTTTGAATATATGTTTAAAATTTATTTTGTATGGGCGGGCCTCATATCTTGTTAGGAATACGTATGGAAGCTCGAGCATGTCGTACCCCTTGACATTTTAGTATTAATTCCATTATGTATGCTAGACAATACCATACAATACGAGCTCCTAAGTAGATAGGTGCTCATTCCCTCGCGCGCTCACATCATATAAAACCATAACAGCTAGCTCACAACTCACAACCCATCCAAGCCCACCCCTGCAAATTTCGGTGCCAATTTGGGCCCACTGCCCACAATAACAAGTTGGCGGGACAGGGGGCCGAAAAGGCCCCGAGAACCCTAAACTGAATATATGCCCCCTCCACCCGACGCCTATTCCACGATTAGCCCCATTTCCGCCAAAAATCCCCCATAGGGCCGCTAGCTTCCCGACCTCCTCGCCATATTCGGCCATGGCGTCGCCGTGCCGGCCTCCCTGGGGACGGGACCACAACTACAATTCCCTCCCGCCCCTCCCGACTCAGTGCGCCCCCTTCATCTAGGTGGCGGGCGGCGGTTGGCTCTTGAAGTGAACCCTCATTTCCGCCTCATCTCCGTCATGCCTCGTACCGTGTTCCTCCCCCGTGGCTCCAAGCCGTCGCGTCCCAGCCATGCTCCTCGGCCGCCCGTTGCCGCTGCCGCTCCCCCGCCGCCCGCGGACATCATTGTGCCGGCCGTTGTCATCCCGCCCGTTGTCATCCTGCCCGTGGACGTCATCGTGCCGGCCGTCATTGTCCCGCCCGTCCCCATCGACGTGGCTCAACGTGCCGTCCCACCGCCCATCATCGCGCCGCCGCCCGTCGCCGTCCCCGCCGATGCTGATAACTCGGACGTCACGACCGACGTCCCCATGGCACGGCTTGGTCTTCATGATCCTCAACAAGCGGCGGCGGTCACGCAGTCTCAGATAGATTCATCTCAAAACAACGGATCCGCAGAAGACACGGAAGACGGGTCGAACGATGGAGCCGCGGGCGCTGCAGACGGAGCCGAGGCCGGTGACGACGCAGAGCGGATCCCAGTCGTTCGTCCGGGCAACGAGATCAACATTAACTACAGGCCAAAGCTAATCACCGAGCTTCCTGCCACTCCTTAATGTGAGGGCGCAATCATCTCCAAGATGCTTCTACACGTCTATGGCGTGGCATCCCCGCGCCCATATCAAATCGATGCCATCTTCCAGCTTGTCTGGAGGACACCGAAGATGTTTTATCTCATCCGCAAGACGGGGGAGGGAAAGTCGCTCGTCATGCTCAGCAAGAACCGGAGATGTAGCTAATATGTAGATCAGTATACATACGTACGTACCGTCATACGTATGATATGGATTCGTTCGTGAGTGATACAAGACTCCACTCAACGCTAATTTCAAATCTTTCTCAAAAAAAGATCTATGTGTGAAGGTGCCCAATCAATGTCCTATCGCATTTGGCGAGATCGTATCGTTCGTGTCAATGCGTGACAGAAAATTCGGCGACGGTTCGAGAAAGTCTCTCGTGTTTAGTTGGCTTCACGTTTGAAAGGCCCAAGCTATTCGCCGATGGAACGAGGTCACTCGCCGATCTCGCCGATCCACGAGTAAAGACGAGTTCCTCGCAACTGTCTCGCTTTTGTCCGTAACTGTCTCACAACTGTCTCGTGCTAGGACGAGACAGTTACGAGACAGTTGTGAGACAACGATGAGACGGTCACGAGACAGTTGCGGGAAAATGGTTGTGCGAACACTGGGGATCCGTTAAGTGTCTCGCTTTTGTCCGTAACTGTCTCGCAACTGTCTCGTGCTAGGAAAAGACAGTTAGGAGACAGTTGTGAGACAACGATGAGACTATTACGAGACAGCACGAGTACCGGTTCCATCGGCGAGTGAGACGGGGTTCCATCGGCGAGTGGACGGGTTCCATCGGCGAGCAGCTTGGGCCGTTCAAACGTGAAGCACGACTAAAGACGAGAAACTTTCTCTTGTTCCGCGCTCCCAATAGAGGTGAGTCGCACTAAGAAGAACTGTCTCGCTGAAATATATACGGATTCCAACGCAACGATTCCAAAGATAAACATGAAGCATTCATTAAATGTTTAGACTCATATAACGCTGCGCGTATGTACATATGTACCTATGCATATTACCTAACTTTGAAAACGTACATACGCACGTACTACATAAAACGTACGCAGCTCCGGTTCTTGCAGTCAGGCTGGTCACGTTCTCTCTTCTGAGAGCAGTGCCTGCATGCATGAAGTGAAAGTGTCGAGTGTTGCCTTCCGCTCTCGGGCGGCGTTGGCGTTGGTGGTATTGTCTATCACTTGTCACTCGTCACTCGTCATTGCCGCCGGCCATGGGGCAGTGGCTGGGGGGAGTGGATTCTGAAAGTAGCCATAAGTGAAAATTTGTTGTCAACTTCGACGAAATAAATGTGACCAATAAGAACAACTTTCACTTATATCCTACGTGTAAAATCTAGTAATATTAGCATGTATGCATTCTTGACTGTATCCACGTGGATTAAATACTGAAAGCATTGTTGAATAAGGTATTTAAACAAAAATATTTGTCACTAATACTTTAGTAAATATCTCTAATATCTATTTACCTACCACGTTTTGACCATCGTGGAAAGCCGCGTGGAAGCTGAAGTACTCAAATTAAGGGGGGAGACCGCGAAATCAAATGTATCTTCTCGATCGAGTATTTTACAATACACCGAGAGAACTTTTTTAGGGGGACTTTGTCGCAAAAGCAATATTCTCCCCACGTTTGTTGTCACTCGTCACCGAGAGAATTCATTTCGTCGTCGCGCAAGGCGACAAGTGAGGAGTGAGACCCGGAGCCTCCCCGTCCGCCTCAACAGTGCCTCAACGAGAGGCTCATCCCTGTGCATCTCTGAGACATTGGTTGTTTGGAACCGTTCTTGCACACTCCGGGGCTTCATCATCTCCGGAGATTCGGCTCGCGGTGCAACTTGACACTCGTCTTCCTCCATTGCACACCGGACATAGCTGCACCGCTGGCTGCACCCTGCGCTGCCCAGAGTCTTGTGCCAAGCCCTGTAGTCATGAGCCTCTTCAGCATCGCTGCCGATCAGGAATATCACTCGAACCTACAAGCACCAAAACCGCGGGGCTCGACCACCGATGATGAACGGGGCCACGCTGACACCGTAGGCAACGGTCCAGTTGCAAACCCGCAGCATGACCAGGATGAGGTGCACGATGGTCACGACGGCAATGATAGCGGAATCTTCTTCGATGGCAGCGACGATGGAAACGCCGAGGACGATGTCAGAGGAAATAGAAGTGACAGTAGTGACAGCGTAAACAACGATGGCCACAACAACGGCAACATGAATAAAAACAATGGCAACGGGCACAGAAAACGGCGCACCCGGTCCAGCAACCGGACATACGTCATAAAACCCAAATACTCCCGTCCTGGACGTCCGAAGCACGCCTTCCTAGTTGAACTCCTATACGGAACGATACTATACGTCGGGTGCATATTCCTTCCTTCGTTTCCCCATTATTTGTACCAGACCTACATCTGGTGCTCGGCCTGGACGAACATGGTGCGGGAAAGGGTGGTGTGGTGCATCTGGATCTCGTGGAGGTTTTCGTTGGTGGTTCTAGAGAGGTTGGGGTGGATGGACGATCCCTATAGGACCGTGGATCGGGGAAGCGGTGGTGTAGCAGATGATGTTGTAGATGATGAAGTTACTGGTCGTGGGATACGACGGTTCGGACGCCGCATAAGCAAATTCATTCTCAAGACCATCGACGAGGCGGCGGGCTCCTCATCCACCGCCAGTCTGTGGGAGGAGTTCAACACCCAGCACGACGGGTTGCGGGATGCGCGCTATTCCCAGGACAAGTACACATGGGGATTTGGACGCACCTCGTCGGCATTTCCGGCAATAGTCATGGTATTGCAAGATATGCAGATCCTGCTACTGCTCGCAGTGACATTGGCTGCCGCTAGGATATGGTGCGTTCACATGCTCGTTCCAGAATATTTGGCGCCACGGCGGCTGGAGGCGCTGACGAGGTGCAAGAGCTCTCACCTACTGAGTTCGAGCTCGTATTCGTTCGGGGTTAAGGGTTGGGATAAGGCCAAGGAACGAGTTGGGGTCAGGAGGGAGAGTCTAAGCGGACGGAACAGTGTGGATTTGGCCTCGATTGCTAGTAATGATGATGATGACGACGAGAGAAGGGGATGTTACGAGAGAATGCTGATGAGGGCATCATACTATTGGTACAGGTGCGTTTTGTTGCACTTGCAATATTCCAATCCAATGAATGATGATACTGGCTTGACTCCGCTTGGGGCAGGTCACCACTGGGCTGAGGCTGGCATGCGATTGCACATCGATAGCCACTCTGGAGCATCACCTATCGGAGCGTTCGCAAGCACTGCTTTGAGCAAACTCCTCATGACTCGCTCTTCTCTTCCTGTAATCTTTCATTACCCACAGGGTGCGGCCTTCGATCCGTCGCGCACTCGGACACGAGCCATCTGCACGCTACAACGACATAGTTGCAAGCAAACGCGGACAGTCACCCTCCCCTTATCACAGGAGCAACTCCACCACGGACCCCGCGCAGTATCTCTTCTCGGCACCCCGATACGCCACTGCCACCTTTCGACTCCTCTTCACCTCCATATCGTGTGTCTCTGCCATCTTCCTCTTCCGGTCTGCGGAGTTCTGGCCACGGCACGTCTTCGGCACACACCCCCACGCTGGCACGAAAAATTGGTGACACTTTGACTCAGATATGTGTACCTATGTAGAATGCGGTACATTTTTGTCTCCTCACACATGTGCCTGCTAAACAATAGATTTGAGCGGTAGCTTCAGCGCCCTGGGATTTCTGGATGACGACTACGATGCGAAGAACCTCAGGCTCAAGTACTTCTTCCTTGTGCAGGCGGCATATCAACTGCACAGCCTGTGCTTCCATGTCATGTCAATGTTGCTCTTGCTATTATATGGTGGTGAAGGGGGATGGCACGGATGGGCAGGGTGGGTGCGAAATTTGATTGGGAAAATACTCGGAAAAGATTCCAGTTTGGAACGAAATGCGAATAACCCTTTCCAGCAACAGAAAAGAGAGCAACGGCTCATCTCAATGAAGACGTCCATGCAAAGCTATCTCCGTCCTATGTTCGAGCACGTTGTTGTTCTGGCCCTTCTCGTGGGTGCGTATCTGTTCTCTGGCCTTCGCCGTCTGGGAGCTGTGGGGATATTCACCTTGGAGCTGAGCAGCGTGTTCTTACAACTGCTGCAGGTGTGTATCTATGCGCCGGAGGGGAGCCGGTTCAGGAGACCAGGCACAGTTTTATTTGTGCATCGAGCACTTACTGTGCCAACTTTTATCTATTGCAGACTCGTTGTGCTTCCCTTTGTGCTTTGGCGCAGCGCGCTATTCGAGTCACAGGAATGGCTCAGCCAGATCGAGCGAGCATTTAGCCCGGGATGGTCTGACCGGATCTATGCCATGTTCAACGGGTCGCTTTGCCTTATCTTTACGCTGAACCTAGTCTTGTTCAGGAGGCTGCTGTTCCATCCCCACTTGAAGCAGATAGTGAAGCAAAACGCAGATGATCAACATTGAAACACTGACCGTGAGGTGAGGTCGAGTTGTCCAGCAGCATTCTTAGGATGTTTCAGACCAAACCCAGTATTAATGCTAAAAATAATACCTAATACTTATGGCTGAGATTTCAAGTTTGTTAGATTGCTGGTAAACCTGCAAGGTATCCATAAGTGATATGCCACCATAACATCAGTCGTGCCAACATGTATAGTGTAAATATCCAATTGCCTATGAGTGTGCCCCCCCCTCCATAAAAAATGTTACTCCCATACCAATGAAGATCCTTCCCATTTCCCGAGGGACTCGCGATTCTTCTTCCTCTTTTGTTGACCATCTGGATTCCTTGGCATGTCCATAGACCCTAGCATATATTCTTCAAAGGTCGGGGCTACACGATCCATCTCATCGCTGGGTGCCTCATCCTCAAGATCACTGAGATCAGGGTCGTCCCATACCAACGAAGATCCTATCCACTTGGTTCGTGACGGCCGAACTTTTCTCGGCTTCCTCTTCGGCAAGTCTTCGGTCCCTTCTATGACATTAGGATTAAAGCTAGTGCGTTCTGCGAACGTGTCCTCTCTGAGACCGTTGATGCAAGAGCGAAGCGTGTCCATCCATGCTTCCATATGCTCTGGTTTGGAACACGTCACCAACAGCGGCTCCTCGACTTCCTTGATGTATATGGCAAAGGTGATCTCTGCCCACTTCCCCATTCCTCTCTGCTGGACCTCATCAGAGTGAATGGCGCCAACCTGCTCCACCTTTTGAATGTCCGACATGTGATAGGCATGTATGTCTCTATGAACCGTTTTGTCGATTTTGCTCACCAACCTTCTCAACTTCTTTCCCAGAGATTTCCAGCGGAAACCCTCGTTCGGATTGTGGTTGAAGTCACTGAAGGAGATATCCCCATTGAAGCCGGAATCGAACTTCCGTTCCAGGCAGTCGACTACTTTGTCACTCAATGGCATTCCCATGCCCTGAAATAGGTCTTCTATTTCCGACCTTTCCAACTCGCTTCTCGTAACGCATTCTGACGGCTCTTCTGCATCGCAACCGTCAACTTCCAAGGTATCCAGAAATAACTTTTCAAGCGTGTTGAACCTCGCTCGGCATAGCAGGAAGCCTCTTGTGAATATCATCAGCTCTCTCCCTTCCCCTTCGACCAGAACAGGGCCCCGTTTCAGCAAGATGGATTTTGCGGTCTCACCCACTTCCTCTGGAAAGAAGATAGTACCAATAGCGTGCTTTGTCACTTCAAGTCCAGCTTCGTTCTGCGGGTTTGGATGCAAGATGAGCATGCGCGGTCAAAGTGCAACACAATATCTGCAGAATTCCACCAGACATTAACTCACCAACCATTCCGCCATATCCCCACCGGTCCTTCCCTTCAACTCCAAAGAGTCCATGATGGCTTCCATCTCCCTCTTTTCCCACTGCTGAGGTTCATACTCGGGACTGAAAGGATTTCCCAAGGTCAATCGCGCCCTCCACGCCTCGTTCTCGTATCGTTCCTCGTCTGTCAAACGCCTTTGCACAGACACCCTCTTCCTTGGAGGGCCAGCAGGAGTGGTTTCGCTGCCCGTAGCGTCCTTGTCATTCTTTTCCTCGGGAGAGTCCTTGTCGTTCTTTTCATCGGGGAATATTTTCACGGAAGCATCATCCTCAGCATCATTTGCCTCATTAGTCTCCTCCGTCAGACGAGTGCTCGGGAACCGGACGAGCAAATTCTCCCCGCTGGACCCTAAGTCTTCGGACCCTGCTTCATCGTCATCGACGTCCGCGTCTGCGGTGAGGTCGCGAATCGAGGTGATGAAGGGTGTGATCCGCTTCAACGCGTCGATCTCATCGTCTGACAGGACTTCGCGCAGGCCACGCCAGGAGGTGTAGTTGTTCAGGAGACCCTTGAGCTCCTTTAGCTGTTTTTGTTGTCGCAGATGGCCTCGTTTGTCGCCGGGGTCGTTGCCGTCGCGGATGTGTCTCATGGTGGAAGCTAGGCAGGGTGCTTGGAAGGCTGTTAGTGGCAAGCGTTCATTCCTCCAAATGTGTGTGAGAGATGACTGCAATGATTTTGTGTGGTATCTGTTGCCCAGATCTCCGCGTCCGCGAGTCTCGCTGTCTCTTTCTCGCTGTCTCGCTCGACGCTCGACGCTCGATGCTCCAGGCTCGAGGCGTTTTCCGCCCAGAGAGATGGCACAGGCGATGGTCGATGTCGATGCGGCTATGCTACCTACTGGCAGCTAGGTATGGTACTGGCTATGGTACGATACATACAATACTCGCGCTCGACGCTCGGCTCGAGGCTCGACGCGTTTTCGGCAAAGCGATAAGCGATGGCACAGCCAGGAGCCAGGCCAGGCAGGGGCGATAGTCGATTCGATCAGCATTCGATGCTGTCGACGCGGCCGGCCCGCCTGTATTGTAGGTACGATACCGCACATATTAATATGTGTATGGTGTAGACTGTCGACAGCAGTCGACAGCTGGCTGTGTCGATGCTTTGGTCCTGTCCGATGCTCGCTCCGCGTTCCGCGAAGAGATATCGTACCAGCCATGCATACGTAGGTATGTACATACGAACACGGTACATCGAGCGAGGGGATAAGAACCGTGGACGAATAAGATACGACTAATACGACTAAAACAATGTCTTTTGCCAAATCCCAGCCAGATAGATACCTTGGTACGTACGTATGTATGTATGTACATACACCCAGACACACATACATCATACACCAAAAGGATGATAAAAAGTGACGATACACACGTTCGAGTTGCGAATCTTGAGAATTTCACATGTTTTCGTTGCTCCAAGAAATTCAGATGGGACTCCCTTGCTTGTTTGAGCAAAGCCGGTCCCACACCAATTGGTCCTCCGACTAACTGCCTCGCGCTTCAGCGGTTCCGTCTGGCGAAGCCTCAGCTGGCTTCTGTTAGTGTGACTCCAATTGGACTGTGCTGGTCCAGCCATACCTACCTATGTACAATACGTACGTAGATGTATGTATGTACTGTATGTATGTTTTATCTGTCGCTTGTCGCTCGCTTGAGATTTGTGGTAGGTAGGTATTGTACGGTATGTATGTCTCTAGATGCCATAATATGGTAGCTAGCTAGCTAGGTACATAGGTACAGACGGCTTCATGATATTAGAACCGGGCGCACGTAGATTTCGCAGTATAATTTTGGATGCGTATCCAAATGACATTCCTTGTTGTACAGTTGTTAGATTACCTTGTGCTACGATTCACACGTCAAAAACATGTGTTTTGGAACAACTCCCGACGACTTACTTGTCAATTCTACATGGACGTCTGGCTGTCGTTTGGTACTGGTTGTCTGTAGGTATTTCCATCATACGTTACTCCACACACAGGCTAGGCACACCAGGGGACCAGGGGTAGATTCGCTCTGGCCCGGCTGGATCCTAACTGAGGGTCTATCACCACCATCGGCTAGAAGGGTTTCGTCATCTGCGGCGCTGGGCTGGGGGCGCTGTAGAAGTAGAAGAGCCGAAAAGTCCAGGCCAGCTCTCGCTCTCGCTCTCATTGGCAACACAGAGCATATCTCAGCCCTCCGGCCTGCCCACACCCAACTGTGACAAAGACAGTTAGCTTCGCTTTGATATGGCTATTCCTATTCCTATGCCGCCTACGCCTAAGCCTAAGGGCAAGAAAGGACGACAAACTTGAGGTATCAATAGTTACGCAGGTTTTCCCCATGACCTCAAGTGTGGTGTACACTGAATTCCTACGTATATTTTAACTAGCTTCTTGAATTACAGTACGGGGGGCTATTTTTAGCCTCATACGCATCTACGTAGAGCTTTGCAATGCTAGCAAAACCTCTTCCCGGCGGAGTACCCCCAAGTATGAATAACCAATGGAAAGCTCATGCTTCAGGCTTTCCATAGCATGTCTGCACTTGGGCATATTCCGATGGGAAGAGGTTTTCCTAGCCAATGTTATAAAGCTAGTGAGACCCTGTAGAAAAGGGCTACTGCGCCATGGTTCGGCCGCGGCGACGGATTCGGTTGTGTCGTTTCGGCGAATCGAGACCGGCAGCAAGTAAACGTCGTTTCATCTGCGGAAGCAAGGTTTACGGGAAAATAGTGTGCCGATGGAGGGGGAGATTACGATTCGATGGGAGGATGAGGATGGATGTTTTCATTTTTATATTAATTCCGATTTTGCAATACTTTTCAATTCCTACGTGGTCGATCAATACACGATCAAAACAATCCCTGCGTACTAATTTTGGATAGCAGACCGAGCAAACATGGCCGTTTGGTTTGATGCCCCCCCATACCCAATTGCTTTACAAAAAGTGAAGCAGGCTGTAAAGAAAATAAATTAGAGCTGCATCAGTAATTCGTTAACTTTAGCTTTCTTCAGACACCATGCTGAAAAGTGTACCTACTTTGACTCAGAGAACATTGACATTGCTTCAAAACTTGTACTTCTACTTAGTGAACTTTGAAATTGCTTCGAATTCTACTTCTTCTAAAATTGTACTTCTACTTCATGAACTTTAAAATTGCTTCAAGTATTCTACTCAAAAATACCATCGTACTAATATCTCATCTATTTGGGTTGAAGATGTGTTCCGTGCAGATTAATGTGTAGGACAATTTTTGTGTAACAAGAGGTAACAATAATAACAACAAGACAGTCACAAGTCAGAGGGTGGAAGTGGAAGGCGGAACAGTGACAGTGCAGCTTTGCACCAGAGCCAGAGTCACCACGGCTTTTGTATTTGTATGTGCTCACAAAATTGCAAGATTGCACTTTGACTATTTGAAATGAAGTATTAATTAATTATTAAGATCCCCCAATAATATTGGCACCAAGTCCTAAGAAGACTTGTGCTCCAAAATAAGGTTAGAACCAGCATATTCAAGTTGGTTCAAGTGTCAACCAAGCTCTTAAACCTTTCCTACAGGTAAGCTTTTGGTGAGGTTTTTCCACCACCCATCACCCCTAAATTACATGGTGCTCTTTAGTTATTTCGACGAAAACACAATTTTTCACATTTTGAGATCAGCCGCCTTGCTTTGATCTAGACCTTGAAAAATCCCCCACCTCCTCGACCGACCTCTACCTATCAAAATTATGTGCTGAATTCAAATCTGAGGAGTCCCGGTGATGATCGGGTCATCGGGCTGAAAACACAACACAGTGAAATTGGTCGCCCAATAAAATTACTAGACGAACCAATCTAGTCCTATGTAGCGCACTAGCTTCAAAAATTATTAATCGGCTTTCCCCCCCTCCCCCACTACTGTAGATTGAACAGGATGAAAGAGGGGGAGACAACATTATGCAGGATGGGGAGACTCGGGGATGTTGGCGATCGGAAGCGGCCGAACAAGAGGTGCCATTTTTGTGCGATCGCAATATCAAGCGTTTTTGTTAGAAGATCGATGAACGATTTTTTCGCCGTGGTTAGGTAAGGGTTAATCAATGCTCCCCATGGTCCAGCCTGATAAAGCCGTAACTGTAATGTAAATGTAAATGGAAGAAGAGGGAGGTGGAGGCACCATCCATGTGGTCAGAACCATTGCCACTTCTGTAGAATTGTTTGACAGGTTGCATGGTGGTAGATTGGATGAACCAGAGGGTCCTGAACCATGGACCATGGTCATGGTTGGCTTAGCGGTGTTGGCCCCACCAAAACTGAATGGGAAGAGATAAGAGATAGAGTCGGGAGCACTGATAAGGAAGATGGTGTGATGGTGTGGGTGAGGCCTGTTGCCATGGCATGGGCCTTTTCCTGTGTCTGTGGGAGAATATGGATATGGATATGGTGTGCTGGTGCTTCAACTTCAACACAACACTTGAAGCTCGAGCTTACCTACTGGGATGATCGTGCTACAGTTGAGTAAACAAAGGGACTGTGACACTGGCTCAGTTCAGAGGACAAGAAATGTAGCTGCGAGGGACAATGCGAATGCGAGGGCGAGGGCGAGGGCGAGGAGGAGAAATGACACGATGCACACGCAACTGCGACGGCGGAGATTTGGCGCATGGGCTGACTTAGACTTGGAAGTGGAAGGCGGCAAAGAGCCAACAGGGCACTGGTCCCAGGAAAAGCGGAACACAGCTGCTGGTCCAAACCTGCACAGGACAAGCAACCACGGCACAATGGGCCCAACTACATACCTTTTAGGTAGCCCATTTTAGCCCTATTATTCCCCTCATGAGCCCTTTTAATTTTGATGTTCACTTTTGGAAGGGTACACGCTTTAAAGGGTTTTTGAAACGTGATTATATTTCGTCTGTCCATCGTCCGACCATTGCCACACTTCCGCCGCAACAACTCTGGCCGCGCGCTCCACCCCTGTTTCGAGGCCTAAAGGCCCGAATTCCATGCTAATTTAGCACGGAATTGGGCCTGCTACCAAATGCCTAAAGCATTTGTTAGCAGCGCTGCCAGCGCTGCATTAGCTGTGCGCGCGCTCGCTGCTCGCTGCTCGCTGCTCCGAGTACGATAGCCAAATAATTCCGCGAATTATTACCTCCCATCACCATGTTCGCCGTTGCTACACGAGCGGCTGTCCGCCGCGCTGCGCCCGTCGCCCAGCGTCCCCAGCGACGTGGAATGATCGACTGGATGACCAATTACCCCGATAAGGTGAGGGCAATCGTGCTGCAGTGACGCAACTGGGGCAACGGCCAACGGCCGCCGATGCTCCATGTTGCACTTCCGTTCGCATAATCGCGACGTATTCGATAGTTGATTAGTGCCATTGATGAGTCCTCTTCGTTGAAAATTGCGCGGAGGGGGAGGGAGGCTTGTCTTGAATTTTTGATGACATGCGTCGACGTGCTGCTTTCACCCACATACGAATATCTTGTCTCACTTTCGATCACCATCGACATTGCTCTCATTTCAAATTGACCACTGAAAAAAATGATAAGGTCATGGAAACCAAAAAGATTCAAATGGCAGGAGGAACTTGCCAGGGAGAGAGGAACCCCACCTGGGCCAAGCAGCCCGGAGATATGGCTGTTCTTGCTATCGGCGCTGGTCTCATCGCATACGGTACAGCTCTGACCACCGTTGGATTCTACAGGTTGGCCACTGGAAAGGGAAAGAAGGATTAGGATTTCTATTGAAGGATATTGGAAGAATGGCGTGGGAAGGAAGGGGGGGGATGGGGGGAGGTTTTAGTGGAGGTAGGATTGTGAATCCTTGCGTCACAACCCGTGGCCGAGATGCTTGAATTTTTCCACCCTACTTCAGTTGGGCTGGCATGGGATGTCATCAAATATTGATAATCTCCCATTAGTGAATACATTAATGTAGTCACACTTGGTATGATTCAGGGGTGGTGTGCAAGGGATGGTCAGCCAGGGCAGGTTGAACACAGCCCCAAATGCCTGTCATTTGCTCAGTGTGTACATAGGGAAACTTGCATCAACGCTGGTTTCCCCCTCCAACCCAAGCCTGACACTGATTGGCAAATCGTATGATGCAGTGCTCTAAATTATTGTCAGATTCAAATCGAACTCATTCCTTCTGACCAATGGAGTCGAACAATACTCTCAATATATTGCAATAGTTGGGAGACAAGAGACACAGTTACATTGCCCCCTGCATCAACTCATCCAACAACAATGTGAAACCCTGTGATGCATTTCACTAGGCTACCTAAATATGGGTCCCCGAAGGATTGAGTTAAACAACAATCAGTCATCTCAAATCTCAGACCTTCCATTATTTGACATCAGTATGTAATACACACCTTCTCCCATCCACCATGGTCCCCACACACAAATTTAGATGTATCAACTACAACTATGAGGAGGATTGGTAACTTCTGAAAATTTGTGAACATTAAAGCCAATCCCTATTATGAGCTTGACTGTGATAATTCGTAAGCAGTGTTCCAATTGATCACATTCCCTTACTACAAACTACTGCTTCCACATCCACTCTATGAGGTAAATACAATTGTATTGGAATCTGAAGTGGCAGTGGCCTTGCCAAGTCCCCTAGACTGTCATGGTAGAGCACAGTAAGACGGGAAGGGTCACATCACAGACAACGAAGAACTCTCTTAGAATACTTGCAACTTGAACTGGACATGGGCTTGGGGGCAACAAGAATGTAACTTTTGGGCATTTTTAAATGTTACTGTAACAGTTTGCACACATGGAGCCTGACACGAACCATCACAAAGACCCTGACAGCAAATGAGAGTCAATTTCAGACTAAACTAGTGCCCAAGGCCAGGAGCCTCAAGGGCCCGGTTGAGCCACTGTAGCCATGCTCCTTCCCCCCAGCCCTCGTAGTCATAGTCCCCCCATCCACCCCTTCAAGCACCATCCCCTCCCTTCACCGTTAACATGGACACACGGGGAACCGTCCGTGCAACCAGGAACGGGTCTGCAATGCAAGGCAGAAACGGATAGGGTAAACATGAACCCTGGGAGCCATTGTCGAGGGCCATTTAGACGGACGATGACACCTCTGTCAGATCTGACCAGGAGCACAACAATGGTGTCAATCAATAACAGTCTCAGGCAGTAAGGTATGCAAAATCCACAATTGCAATTATTTTTATGTTATCTTATTTTGTTCATGCTCACGGGGTGTCCATCATATATCCACTATTGACAATAGTATTGACTATATGAGAAGCTGGGCTGGTGGAAGCCCAAATGAGGACATTTGAGGGTGATTGCCAGGTCGTTATTAATGGCGCATGACATTGGTGCCGGTGCCGGTTGAGAGTTCTTGATGTACCACCAAGAACTTCAACATCCTTGTTTGGCATAAATTTGGGTGATTTCTGATGGGTTGATTCTGACATAGGCCCTGTGTTAGGCTCACGGGTCCCTTCTACGTCCAACTCGTGACTT
>JALLBE010000881.1:0-12853 GCA_036939795.1 Thalassiosira mediterranea
TATAATTGCTGTATAATTTCGCCAAAATGAGCGTATAATTTTGCCCATGCTTATTGCTTGCTTGCTCGGCGGGCTCCACGGCATCGTAGCGTCGTCGATGGCATTGGCCCTCTCGATTCCGGACGAGGGGACAACGGCACCGAGGAGTCAGGAACCATGTCGTCCGCCCCCCCGACGGGCCTTAAGGCGGGGGACCTCGTCTGGGTCAAGACCGGGACGGGCGATCACGAGGAGGTGGCGACCGTCCTGAGGATCGTCGGCGTCGACGACGACGACGTCGCATCGCCGCCGTCGTCGTCCAATCCCGCGTCGAGGACGACGGGACGACGCTCCGCGAGGAAGGCTGCCGCCGCCGACGCCGCCGGCGACGACGACGACGAAGGAGGATGGAGCGGAGTAGTGGGAGGGGGAGGGGGCGTGCTGGTGAAGTGGTCGACGTCGGGTTACGAATCGCTCGTCACCGAGTCCCGCGCGATCCGACCGCTGGAGGACGCATCCGCGTCCGGCGGCGGAGCGGGAGGCAGACCGCGACGGTCCCGACGCTCGGCGTCGTCCGCAACGTCGGTGCTCGAGGGCGCGGGCGCTCCCGACGACGGCCGGGAAGTCGCGTCCGCGGCCGACAAGGCAAAGAGCGTCACCCCCTCGCCCGCGGGGAGCGACGACGACTACGACGCCGATGGCGACGATGACGACGGAAAGTCCGCTGCCAAGGGCGGCAAGAGGAAGGCCGCTCCGGCGAGGGGAAGTGCGAACAAGAGGGCGCGAAAGAAGGCGACGACGGCGGCTGCGAAGGGGGATGCCGATGCCGACGGCGGCGGCAAGAGCTCTCCGTACTTCGACGGGAGGGCGAAGGAGAAGAAGAAGGAGAAGGAGGAGAAGCCATCTGCTGTGAGCAGGAGGGGCAGGAAGCTCATCATGGCGTCCAGCGAGGAGGACGAGCTGGCGGCGGCTAAGAAGCCGGCGGCGAAGAAGGCGACGGCGGCGAAGAAACCAGCGGCCAGGAAGGTGAAGAAGGAGGCCGCCGCGAAGAAAGAGCCCGCGGCCAAAAAGGCCGCGGCGGCGAAGAAGAAACCGACGGCCAAGAAGAAGTCGGACGATCCCTCCAAGAAGCGGGGGTTCACCCGCCGAGAGCGAGAGGACGCCAACGACGCCGAGGTCGTCGAGATCTGTCGTCCCGTTGGGGAGGGCGGCAATCGACCCGACGGGAACGGCGGCCTGAATCAGCCCGTCATGCCGTGGGTGGTCGAATACAGCAAGACGGGACGGGCCACCTGCCGGACGTGCGATTCCAGGATAGCCAAGGGGGGATTGAGGGTGGGACACACGCCGCTGTTCAGGGGAAAGGTGAGCCGCTGCATGCGAGATGATGCGTTTGGTATCGCGGACGTGCGCCATGGGTAAGGCCCCGTATGTCGGGCCCGTGCTCCGGTAGGACGGGATGTTCGAGGGCTGCATATGAGGCTGCAGCTCTTGTATCCGTGGTGTGCATCTCTACATTGCCCTCTTTCCTGATATCGCACGTTCCAGGAGAGATACCTCTCCATGTCCCTATGCACCTCGTCCATCCTCTCACCCAACTGCGTCACAAAACATGTTCTCGTCGTGCTGCCGCAGCCCGGGTTCATGGTCTACCGCCATCTCAACTGCACCGTCTTCTCCGAGGACATCCAGTGCGCAGAGGACGTCGAAAATTACGACGAGCTAACCGACGAGGATTACCTCAAATTGGCCGAGCAGGTCGACTCCTCCAAGGAGAGGATCAAGGAGGAAAAGGAGGAATTGAGGCCGGACGAACTGGTCCAGAAGGCGTTCGGGGGGGAGATACGGAGCGAGCCCCCCCCGGGACTGACGGCGACGCTGCTGCCCTTCCAGGTGGAGGGGTACAGCTGGATGAGGCACCAGGAGGTGGTGGAGAAGGGGCTGCGCGGGGGCATACTTGCCGACGAGATGGGTGAGTGGCGTAATGGAACGAGGGGTCGTATTTATATCGAGATTGCTTTGTCTCTTTTTGCGCTTCGAACGATGCTCACACGCGAAAACGACATGCCCAGGCATGGGAAAGACGATACAGACCATCGCCACGATGCTCGACCACCGTCCGAAGCTGCAGCACGCCAAGCCGGGGATGAAGCACCCTCCCACATCCGATTTCGCCGAGCGCCGGGCCGAAGACCAACTGTGGGAGGGAGCCAAGCACGACTGGGTGGCCGAGATGGATCTGCTCAAGGTCCCACGGAAGCTCCGATCGCGCGACGGCGGCGGCCGCGCGGGTACGCTCGTGATATGTCCCGTCATCGCCCTAAGCCAGTGGAAGACCGAGATCGAAAAGTTTACGGAGGCTGGCACGGTCTCGGTCTGCATATACCACGGCCCGGAGAGGGAGAGGGAGACGCCGAGGGAGGTGATGAAAAAGTACGACGTGGTGTTGACCACTTATCAGGGTGAGTGTTAGAATTTGTGCGTGCATTTCGGCACCGACAACTTCTTCTTATGAGTCCGCTTTTTGGCTATACCTTCTTGGTTTCACCGCGACGCGAATACCCGCAGTCCTCGAGTCCGACTTTCGGAAGATGACATCCCCCAACCGCGTGGAGTGCCCCAACTGCGGTGGCAAGTTCAAGGTACGATCGATCCCGCCGACGGACATCCACTTGCACGTGCCATGCTCGCATTCCCTGGGTACTTTTTCCTCATATGTACTCACATGCATACCCGTTACCGTATCGTGCCTCCATTATCGTTTCTCGTCAGATCGACAAGCTGCCCATCCACCTCAAGTACTTTTGCGGCGATGGCGCCCAGAGGACGGAGGCGCAGGCGCGCCAGCGTCGCAACTCGGATAGGGACGGCGGCGGTGGCGGAGGAGATCGTGGGAGGCGCGGCAGGAGGCCGGCCAACCCCTTCGGCAGGAACGGCGGAGATGCCGACGACGATGATGATGATGATGACAATGATGATAAAAGCAGCAAGAAGAAAGGAGGCAAGAAGAAGATGATGAAGGCTGCCGCGACCAAGGCGGAGAAAGGCTCGGGAAAGAAAAAGTCGATGAAACCAGCGAGCGAGGAAACGAAGCCAGCGGCGAAGAGGCGCAAATCGGAAGGCGCCCAAAAGAAGCCCCCGGCGCGGAAGGCTCCTAACAAAAAGGTCTCGAAGAAACCGCCGAAGAAGAAATCAGGATCGGACGACGACGACGATTCGGAAGGAGAGGATCGAGTGGCCGCCGCCAGCACTCCCCGCTCGGCGCCCAGGAGGGGCGCCGCGCGCAGGGCGGCGTCCCGGATCTCTCAATCGGCGTCCGAGTGGGCCCCGCCCGCGGGCGAGTCGGACGGGAGCGACGAGGAGCCCCCCGACGACGACGACGATGACGGCGATGATGATGATGTCGGGTCGGCCTCGTCGGAAAGCGAGGAGGAGGAATCTTCCTCGGGCGAGGAGACCGACGACAGCGCGTTGGAGCGGGCGCGCGAGAAGCAGCGACAGGCGTTGGAAAATTCCAAGGGCAAAAAGAAGAAGAAGCCCGCGATGGCGAAGAAGAAGATGCCGACGAAGAAGAAACCGTCGCCCAAGAAGGCGCGGGCGGCCAAGGGAGGGAAGAAGAAGATGCCGGCGAAAAAGGGGAAGGGCGGGAAGAAGAAGAAGAAGTTCGACGACGATGACGACGACTACTCGAGCGACGACGATCCTTCCTCCTCCTCCGACGAAGAGGGGGGCGGCGACGACGACGACGAGATCGACATGGCCGCCCTGATGGAGAAGGCGATGGCCGGCGCCAAGAACTCGGTGTTGCACAGCCTCTGCTGGTGGAGGATCATACTTGGTGAGCGTTGGCCCTGCCGTTTGTTTGAACGTGGGCTGTTGGGATGGAGCCGCGGTTGGTTGTGCTGTCGACTACACTGTTGGCCTCGCTGTTGGCTTTGCCGTTGGTTTGAGCGTTGGCTTCACTGTTGGCTTTGCCATTGGGTTGAGAGTTGGCCCTGCCGCTGGTTTGAAAGTGAGCTGTTGGGATGGACGCGGGGTTGGTTGTGCTGTTGGCCTCACTGTTGGCTTTGCTGTTGGCTCAGGTGTTGGCTTCGCTGTCGGTTCAACTGTCGACTTTGCTGTTGGCTCAGGGGTTGGCTCAGCTGATGGATTTGCCGATGGCTTTGCTGTAGGCTCATCCATTGGCTCATCTGTTGGTTTTGCTGTTGGTGTGAGCGTTGGCCTTGCAGCTGGCCTCGCAGTTGGCCCTGCTGTTAGTTTGACTTTGGGCTTTTGTGCTGGAGCCGGGGTTGGTTCTGCTGTTGGGTTGACTCACATCATCTTCACTCTTTTTGATGCGCGTTTCCCCAATACTTGTATACGCTGATATTTTCTCGATATCATGCAGACGAGGCCCACTTCATCAAGACCCGCAGTTCGCAGACCGCCAACGCCGCTTTCTCCCTCGTGGGGATACACAGGTGGTGCCTCTCGGGCACGCCCCTCCAGAACCGCGTCGGGGAATTTTACTCGCTCGTTAGATTTCTGAGGCTCGATCCCATGGCCTACTACTACTGCAGGGCGAAGGATTGCAATTGCAAGAGCATGCACTACCGAATACACGCCGGCGTGTGCGAGGGGTGCGGGCACGGGGGGATACAGCACTATTCCCACTTCAACAAGTGTGAGTTTTGATATCTTCCGGTATCGTGGCCATCCCTGGCGTCGACGTGTGCGGATCGTGCACTCTAACTTTTCTTCGTTATGCCTCAGATGTCCTCAACCCGATCCAGCGCGACGGCTACAGCGGCGATGGACGCAGGGCAATGTTCCTGCTCAAGAACGAGGTCCTCGACAAAGCCCTGCTCCGTCGCACCAAGGAGACGAAGGCCGCCGACATGGAGCTCCCGCCTCGCCTCGTCCGAATCAAGTCGGTGCGCCTCCACCCCGTGGAGGAGGACTTCTACTCGGCGCTGTACACGCAGACGAAGAGCTCGTTCGACGATTACGTCGACAGCGGCACCCTCCTCAACAACTACGCGCACATCTTTGACCTGCTCATACGGATGCGCCAGAGTGTCGACCATCCCTACCTCGTCATACATTCCAAGAAGGGCGCGGGCGGGCTGGAGCTGTCCTCGGGGCCAAACGACGACGGGCAGGCGGCCCCGGCGATCGCCAACGGATCGACCGACTGCGACCTGTGCCACGAGCCTCCCACTGACAGGGTCGTCTCGACGTGCTGCGGCGCGGCGTACTGCCGCACGTGCGTCCTCGAGTACATGGCTACGTCGAACGGCTTGGCCGGATCTTCGAACATGGCGTGCCCTTCGTGCCGGGCGGCCTTCTCCATCGACCTCCAGGCGAGGGCCGACGTCGAGGACGACTCCTCGCTCAACGTCGCGACGACGGTCACGAGGTCGGGCTCCAGCCCCGGCTCCGGCGGCGCCGGCATGCCCTCCCTCAGGGAGCTCAAGCACGTCGCCACCGGCTCGATCCTGCGTCGGATAAACCTCGCCGAGTTCGCCACCTCCTCCAAGATCGAGGCCCTGACCCGCGAGCTGGTGGAGATGCGACGCACGAGCCCCGGGAGCAAGGCAATAGTGTTCAGCCAGTTCGTGAACATGCTCGACCTAATTAGGTGGAGGCTGCACTCGGATCCGTACCTGGAGGACATCGGTCTGGGATGTAGGGCGCTACACGGCGGGATGAACGTTAAGGCGAGGGACGCCTGTTTGAAGGAGTTTCGGGAGGACAATGACGTCAGGGTGTTGCTCATGTCGCTCAAGGCGGGTGGGGTCGCACTCAATTTGACTTGGTGAGGGAGGGATGGTTTTCGTTATCTCATACCCCACCGCATGCACTTGCTCGTTGTCCTCTCACTCCTGTCTCACATCATGCGTGAAAAACTATATCGCCCTCTGTGCTCCAGCGCGAACCACATTTATTTGATGGATCCTTGGTGGAATCCCGCGGCTGAAATGTGAGTTCGATGGCGGCGCATTCGACTCGAACCTAAGTGTGCATGGTGCGTTGTGATGGAGAATGCCGTTAACCATTCTCCTTGGAATTGTGATCCGCCTACTATACGCAGGCAAGCCATCGATAGGACCCACCGTCTTGGACAATACCGACCCATCAGGGCCATCAGATTCATCGCTGAGAATACGGTAGAAGAACGTATTCTTCAGCTTCAAGAGAAGAAACGGCTCGTGTTTGATGGCACCGTTGGAAGGTGAGCCCCATTCAGAGCCTGTCGTTGTTGCATTTGCCTTTGCTATCGAGCGTTTATTTGACGATATTATTATGTATGACATCACAGGGATGCGGGGAGTTTGAAGATGCTTACGGTGGATGATATGAAATCTTTGTTCGTGTAAACAGGGTTTGGCAAAAAAATGCAGGAGTTCAGTGCAAGCTTGGGTACGATATCCGGATCAAGAGGGTGATATGGTATGCCATCTATCTAGTTCCTAGGTCAGCCTATATTTATAAGAATTCTTAATTTGTATTGAGCCGTTTCTTTAAAGGACCTTCTCGAGCAGATAAAGCTGATTCCAGCCAACCCTCACATCCACCAGGCAGAGAGAAGTTATGCCCATATTTAGCCTCAATACTTGCCTCAACTCTGCGTGCAACTGCCAATGCACCCCATCGGGTGAAACAATTTGCCGAATGGCGCAATAATTCAAATGCCTTTCCATGTTGTCCACGGCCAGACAAGAACAGCCCAGCCAGCTCACTCGCAATTGCTTCCTCATGCTTGAAGTTGTGCCTAATGGCCGATTTGATGGACATGGTGTACAGAGATTCAGCCCTCTCGGTCTCTCCCGATAAAGATGCGTCTTCGGCATCCAGCAGCAAGCATTTGTTCTCGAAATTCCAACGGCAATACTCGTTCCACGTTCGTATCTTTTCTAGCACATTCCTTCCTTTTGCTCTCCATTTCAGCGATTCCTCGCCTATGGTCTGACGTGAGTACTGAAAGAAAACTATGCCTTCTGTGAAGACTGCGAAGGTGAAGAGAGGTCGGAGCGCTACCTTCTTCTTTTCGAAAATCATATCGGATACGCATATGCTAGCCGAGATATTGTCGTACTGGCGGAAACATACTACCCTAAAAATATGGTTGACGAGTGGAGAGCGGGGAAGTGTTAATTGCCGTCGAGTCGCAAAATTATTTCTCCCTGTAGGAACAAGACTCTGCTCACCTCAAGAGATGATGGACAAGGTTCAGCAGCAATGTATGGGAGTCCCCACTCTCTCTCGCTCTGGCAATGATACCCGGTTTGCCTGGGATGCCGTCGATTTGCGTAGCATCTAACAAATGCTGGCCTTCAATCAGCGCACATACATTCGCATAACTAAGGTGACCAATGTCGGCGTTGCAGCCAACGCACGACTCCATCCCACGTTGTTTGAATATTTCCTTCATTTTTTCTCGGATATCTCTCAATGGCTGGCCTGCAATGTATCCAACCATTAGAGCGCGACTGAGATTCAAGGAAGAACTAATAACATCTCCTACTTGCATCCCAGCTTTGTATCCTATTTCATGGTAGTTCGCGATTGCTTGAAATGGATGTTTCAGCCACATCACTGTCTGGTAGACCGAAAAAAAGACCTGAGCTTTACATCTCGAGGATTTACTCTTCTCTAGTAATTTGAGCGCTAGCTCACCTGTGATTTTATTAGAGGAACGTGATGAGGGATTGATAAAACATTCCCACATGATGAAGTCATCAGTTGTACTAACCAACACGAAGAGCGAGTGGAATGTCAGCAGAAGAAAGTACTTCTGCATAATGCACAAACGCCATAGGTGACAATGAACATAGTCCATTGTTCAGCGTGAGCTCCACCATTCTCAAACTCGCTGCTGCAATCAGCGAAGACTTGCGAAACCGAAGCATGTAAACATTGTACACTTTCATCAGTGTAACTACCCTACGTTCCCTGATTTCGTCGAAGTTCAGAATCTCTTCATCGGATAGCTCTTTGATTAAAGCATTCACAGTTCTGGTGTCATTCACTAGTTGATCATCCCCAGGTTGTCGAAGTGGCGCTTCACCTAGTTCCTCAAGAATGCCGAATAAAGTGTTGATAGATTCGTCTTTCATGTCAGCTCGAGTGACGACTTTTGATATTGCATGAAGGCCTTCATTGTTTATAGATACATCAATTGGGGATTAGTCAGGAACTGTGCATAGGCAGCAGACGAGAAGCATTTACAACTCACAATTCAGTTTATCATCTGAACTGGTTGCATTTGCAACCACTTCCCTTGTATAGTACTCGACTTCTTTACCTCTGCTGGTTACGCTTGCGGCTTCAGCAGCCTCGTCGTGCAGATCTAGACTAAGTTTGTAGTCTGTCTTCCAGTGATCATTCACTAAATATGATATGCCGTGTTCAAATAGCTTGAATGCAGTGTTGTAGTCATACAAGTTAATTGCCTAATTGATTGAAAGTTGAGAGCGATCCGTATTGATTCCCTTCAGTGAATGGTTTTGTAGCAATCGCCAACAATTGCAAGCAAACACGCAAACTAGTGACACTCACGAGTCTACCGGCTTTCAGGTTCAACTTTGCAACCATGTGCAGCTGACTAGGATCTTCAATGACACTACGGCCGCCCATGTTCACAAGGTTGATGGCTTTAAAGAAGATATCGTCGTCTGTGGCATGATCTGCATTCAATGCATGACTGCATAGAGCCAAGCCGAACCTCATTTGGTTATTTCTCCTATCTCTTTCGTTCATCATGGTAAAGGCTGCAGATGCAACAGCTTCGTGGCTGAATGCATAGGAGTCACCCAAATCATTCATGTAACCATGCTTTGACATGCGTTGCATAATGTCTCGCAAATCCACGTTAAGATCACTTGATATGATGTCGAGGATATCAGCATTCATGCATGAACCCAAGCATGATGCCACTGTCAGACCGAAACGCAAGTCTTCGTCTAGTTTCTGCATTTCTGCAACTAACAAAGTCGACACAGTGTCAGACATCTTCAAGTTTTCGATCTTGACAATGTCCCAAGCCCAAGAGGGGCCACTCAAGTCAACATAAATGAGCCTTTGTTTGTTCAATGAATCCAACAATTTTGTCAAATATAGGGGATTGCCTATCAACAGATGGTGTGTTTCATTTGCAATTCATGAGCATACAGCAAGATTACCACGGCGCCACTGAGGAACGCTTCCTTTCTTTTTACAATAATAACTCACCTCTAGTTTTGCGATACAAAACCGACGAGAGGCGGCGAGTTGCACGAGGACTCTTGTGAACTGTGTGGGATACAAGTTGGTTCACTCCATCGATAGACATATTGCTCAACTTGATTGTGTCTAAAGAGAAAACAGAAATAGAGGACAGAAAGAGGTCGAAGGATCCGCTTCCACTGACTTGTTCTTCACGGTCACGAGAGCAGAGAATGAAGAATACTGCAGTGTTTCGATCAGTTTTTGATATCAAGCTCTTGATAATGAGCAGTGTCAATGCATCTGCCCCTGAATGATGTAGCAGCAATAAAGCAGTTCAAGTCAGCATACTACATGAATCTTCACAGCACACAACATAGCTTGTTCAATGCTATCCCCTCGACAACTTACACTGCAGATCATCAATAAAAAATGTTATGTGTCCAGGAAAATAGGACGACAGCACCCTCAATAGTTCTCCGAAAAGAAACTGCATGATTGCTGCAGAGTCAATAGACTCACTAGTAGCTGCTGTAATATCCAACGCGGAAGAAGGGATTATTTGTTCAAGGCAGGGCACCACTCGGGCAAGATCAGATGCTCGCTCTCCCAGTGCTCCTACCATGGCTTCCTTTGCAGACTGCAATTGACATAGAGTAGAATCTTGCACAAATATCTCACAGAAGGAGTTGAACAATGTCCCTATTGTTGCTAGCGGGCCAAAATCCTTGTTTTGATGGAACTTGGTCGAGAGAAAGTAGTTCTTCTGTCCTTGTAGAGAGAGATCTTTGGCTTTCTGCGCAAGCGCGCTCTTGCCTACCCCAGCCTTGCCTGTAATGATGACTCCGCTGCAATTTCCATCGATGTGCTTCTGGAACGATTGCTCGATTTTCATTACTGCATCTTCTCTCTCGAAAAGCATATTCGGTACGGTGAGATGGGGTAGAGGATTTGTGGTAATATCCTCAAGAAACAGATCTGGGCTGCTTGCCATTATATGAAGATCAGATAAAACATCGCGAATCGACGTGTAAGCGCTATCTCCGTGTCTTTCATCCAGAAGGTTGTGGATAAGTGACCGGATAGAGTATGGGATTCCCAAGTTCTCCATCCTCATGATCGCCTGAGAACATGCATCATACTTGCCAGACTTCAATCGCCGAGATACTTTTCTTGGCTGGTAGCTCTCGTCATCACCTGTGCTGTCCAAGCTGATAGAATTCAAAGATGATAATACACCCTTTTGATCGATTTCGGAACGAGTGGAGCTCAACTCATAGAGGGAAAACAACTCATAGAGGACGGCTCCCAAATTGCTCAATCTTGATGTGCCTGTACTCTCGGGTTGATGTTGATTGATCGAAAGAATAACTTTCCAGTCCTTGGTATTGTCTGAGATGCCATCAACCAGAATGTGTACCATGTCTTCTGTCGAGATGCATGTATGATTTTGGACGCCTTGTGCATCTATGGCCTCTAGCAATTTCACTGCAACTGGCAACGCTCTGTGTTTGATATAATCCAACATTTCTCCATGCGAGGTCGACAAAAGAAGGGTGTACCTCGAGGATCGAATCCACTGTCTCATGGAGAATGATCCTTGTGCTTGCTGCTCTGGGGCCGATTTGACAGCTTCTTGTTGATGAGAGTTATCATGAAGCGACTCAAAATCTTGCAAAAAGGATTCAATTTGCAAGTTCAAGTCCACATCGTCAGATTTTGTCCCCATACTGATACCATCCATACCACCTGACTTGGGCGATATGTTCTGGTTTTCGCGGGTGCCTATTGGGGCAGCAGCACAACTCTCTTTATCGATAGTAGATTCTGCTTCTACCATGCAGTGACTTCGTGCAGACTCGTTGAAAGGAGAGACTCGTCCGTCCCCAACTAACGAACCTCTGGTAGGTAGGTACGTTGGCTGGCCATCCAAGACCCTCTCGTGATTGGTAGAGATCAAATCTCGCTCTCTCTCCGCTGAAGCAACCTGTCCGTGAAGCAACTCAGTCGATCGATCGGGCATGCAGTGTGGAGCCGACACCTCACACCTCAGCGACGAGAAGCAAGAAGATGTGCGCCTGCATGGACGGAGCTCTATCTCAATTTCTCGTTGAACCGGCTTGGGCGACATCTCAGCTGAGCACAATCCCGTTTTTGTTCTTCTATCCAGCTCGATAATGATCTCTTACGCCGTTGTGACCCTTTGGTGAGTTGTGAGAGGATTTGCGAATTGGTTTTCGGTCTATCTTTTTTGTTCCGGTTCGCGGCCACAAATTCGATGAGGTTCTTTGCAATTCCAGAAAAAGAGTACGGACGGATGTGGATAAAGAAATAGATACCTATCTACAATACATAGCACAGTATTAGCGGAATAGTATTAGACAGTCCATTTAAAAAAACATAACTTGGACACCTACGAAATCTGGCCAGTTCAAACATTTTATCGAATTGTACTTGTTCCAGAATGGCAGGCTTGAAACAAATAAATCGTTTTCACAACCATTTTTAAGAATGTCGATCCTTTTTAAAATTCGTACTCTGTGACTGTAGGTCCGTGCGTGCTACGACCTGCGTACGACCAGGTACGACCAAATCTAAGACATGTGTGTACAATGTACCTACGTATGGTACACACACTACACAGGTGGTGGAATGTACAACATGGGGTGATTGCTAGCTGTCGATATCCAATATGGCCTTACTGGCCTAATGGTGTAGGTACCATACCTACCTACAGTTGTATTCCAAGGGTATGGTAGTGTACCAATCCATATATTCACCAAAGTTAGTGTTGGAGGGCATGATTGTACTTGGCAGTCTCAGATCCTTTACATAGCTGCTTCAGAACTCCATCAACTCTCTTGGGGTCACCCTTGATTGCAGCATCAGAGTGGTAAATATCAAGCTGGCAGCCTCGATGTAATCTCTGTCTCTGTGGCTGTGGCCTTATTCAAAATTTCCCCTTAGCTCTCTCCTACTTCATTTGTCGGGCCTGCGGCTGCAGCTGAAGTGCTTTGTTGATTTTGATTTTTGAACCCAGCATCCCAGCATCTTGCATAGCAACTAAGATAATCACATGCCTCAACTCCTCAGGGAACTGATGGAATAATCCAGCTGTCTTATGCTTAGGCTTAGATTTTGACTGCCTGTGGACTGTGGAAGAAAGAGTTGCGCTTCATTTTGTCACTCCCGCTCTCGATATTCCAATGCGCCCATACAGCTGGCCGGTATTGTTCCACCTAAAGCGCTCAGCACTCTTGCATTCGTCATTTGATACAGTGCAACCTGAGAGGTCACTCTTTCTATCCTCAGGGCAAGGCTTCCATGAGTATTCTTTCCCAAACCTAGACAGGTATTTGTGAGCGCAATCATAATCATAGTCATATGATCCCGGTAACGTGTCAACCTGAGCAGTGGTGAAACCATCAGTTATGAGCTTAGCACATTTCAGCTTTTCAATATTGATGTTGTTCTCATCGGGTAATAGAGACTGTAACTGTAGATCCTTGCATCCAACATCCAAGGTACTCCTGGGCCACACCTTGGTCACCCTTGCAAGTCTGTGCTGTATGATGTCAATCTGCATGCATGTAAATCATTAGTTGAATGATGGCATTCTCTGTGGCATAAGGAATAAGGAATCATTATAATACTCACATGTTCCACTATTCCCTCGGCCTGACTCTCC
>JALLBE010000882.1:0-12882 GCA_036939795.1 Thalassiosira mediterranea
CCCCCCTGGGAGCTCTTAAATTTAGTGTTATCAGGAAATTAAGTTGTCCCCGCCTAACCGAAATTAGACATTCGTCTACAAATTGACTTGGAGTACCATACCTTTATGTAGCATACGACGAACCTCTTCATATTTTTATCTATTGCCTCTAACATACTGCAACAAAGATATCATTGATGCAAACTATTGCCCCAGCTTTGAAGTTCCTCTTTTCGCCCTCTAGGCCTCTAGAGCCCCCGGATTAATAACATTTTCCGTTCGTATCAATCTCCCCCGACCCCAAGCCCGCCCAACAAAAAGACAAGACCAGCTTGCCTTGAGCTGAGGCACGCTGGGGCGGCCGGGCGGGAGAGACTGGAGAGAGAGAGGGCAGAGAGCATATTTTCGCTGGCGGGCCATTGCTTTTCCATTTCACTTCACTTTCGCGACGCCCCGATCGAGTCTCCCACGCCCGGGTCCCGATCCTCGGCGTCGTCTGCTGCCACTCCCGCGGGGCACGCGCTGCGTGGCGTGACGGACGCCGCCTCGGCTTCGGCGTCGTAGCATCCCCGAAGCTGTTGGCTACTCGTCGCCTGGTCACAACGGTCTCTATTTAGAGATTACTGGAGATTACTCTATCTAATCACCAGGGATGGAGGCATCGTATCGTACCAAATGAGCAAAATCCCCGCGTCCGGCTGCTGGCAACTAACTAACAAGCTTGCTTTCATTCGCTTGGTTTTGCACAAAGCAAGGATTCGCTTGAACGACAAGAAAGGCGCTTGCCGCTTCGTTCATCACCTCTTTCATCAGAGTAGGCCGAAGTAGGTATTGTACCTGCCTGTACAATACTACTATCCGTCCGGTACTGGAGCTCGAGACGTTACGTAGTCTTCCCGCACTTCGCAGTGAAGCATGAGCATGATACGGCGCGTATCGTCCCTCGTGGGCATCAACGGTCTCGCGGAGGATGCTTCCACAAACGAGTTCATGGAGATGACCCAAGAGGAGGCGGACGACGTCGCCTCGTGGCGGCTTCGGTTCGAAGACGAAGAGGTCTTCGGCCCCGAGTATGCGCCGTCGATATTGCAGAAGAAGGAGGTCGCGGCCATCGTGAATTTTCTCGAGCTGAGGGACCCGAGCGAGAACCCAGACTTTTTGGTACGTCGCTCTCGGGCACCGATACCGCTGTGCATCTCGCTCTATCTCGCTCTAGGCACGAAAGGCCTCGGGCTGTACCTGCAACCTGCACCCCATATTCACACTCACCCTGCCTGGTTTCCCCGTTCTCTTCCACACACTATTAGAATAAGCCCCACCAGCTAGTGAGCAAGGATGCGATCAGTTCCATGTTCTACGGGGGATCGGGCGAGCCCGAGGCGGTCCTCCTCAAGCGTGGGGCGGTCGTTTGCGGCGGGGAGGATCGCGAGCTCATGTTGTTCACGAACGGATTTCTGCTCTCACGTGCCAAAATAAATGCTATGTTATTGCTGACCAACTCGAATGGCGACGAGAGCCAAACCGACGAAGAATATAAACAACTTTTGTTGAAACGGTTCAAGGCGATGGACGATGATGGCAGCGGTGGTGAGTCTACAATTTGCGATGCGGTTGCATTAGAGGAGCACATTCTTGTTGGCTAATGCATACAAGTTTCTTTTGTGGTTGGCCTGCCTCTTGTTCAGAATTGGATAGAAACGAGATACGGGAATTCTTTCGGGGAATGGGGATGACATTGAGTGAGGTCGACCTCACTGAACTGATGAGCCACCTCGACTCAGACTCTGACGGCACAGTATCGCTCGAGGAGTTTCAAGCAATGATGAGCGGCAGATCTCGTCGGAAGTCGTCAATTTTTGGGGGGCTACTTGGCAATAAGCCGAGACCTTCTTTGACTGCTAGTGGTACGGATCTGAAATTGGACCCGCTGGAGGAATCTTTTTCTACGAGCGCCCCAAACGAAGACAGTAAGCTGAAGAGTTCTGGTGCGAATCTAAAATTGGACCCGACTTTGGGTTTGGGTGGGCTGGGCAGTAAGCTGAAGGATTCTATGCCTGATTCGTCGACAGGCAATGCCTTAAAGGGATATCGTCCCAAGAGAAAAAATGCGCCGGGCAATAAGTTGATGGATTCTCTTACCACCGGTGCGAACCTGAAATTGGATCCAACTCTGGGCATGGGTAAGCTAGGGGACAAGATGAAGAATGCAGCATTGGATCCAACTTTGGGCATGGGAAAGCTAGGGGACAAGATGAAGAATTCAGCATTGGATCCAACTCTGGGCATGGGTAAGCTCGGGGACAAGATGAAGAATGCGACATTGGACCCAACTCTGGGCATGGGTAAGCTAGGGGACAAGATGAAGAATGCGACATTGGATCCAACTTTGGGCATGGGTAAGCTAGGGGACAAGATGAAGAATTCAACATTGGACCCAACTTTGGGCATGGGTAAGCTAGGGGACACGATGAAGAATGCGACATTGGATCCAACTTTAGGCATGGGTGGATTAGGCAACAAGCTGAAGAATTCTGCCACTAACGGTGCGAATCAGAAATTGGATCCAACTTTGGGTTTGGGGGGACTGCTGAAGAACGCTGTCACTATCGGTTCAAATATGAAATTAGACGTTGCTTTTCAGCTCGCTGACGTTGAGAATGTGGAGCAAGTGGAAATTGGCCCAAACGAGGAAATGAAATCAGTCGTTGACCCAGAGATTGCGACACTCACATTTGCGGTGCATCTCAAGGGGACGAAAGAACCACTTCTGGTGAAATGCTCGAAGCCTGGTCATGCCACAGCTTGGGTGGCGGATATTCGCAAGAGTGTGACATATAGCTTAAGAAAGACCTTGGAGCTGACCAAAGAAGAGAAAGGCGACCTTGCCTCATGGCGACTGAGGTATTGCGCCTGCGAAGTTTTCAGTCCGAAGTATAGACCGTCAACATTGCAGAAAAGGGAAGTGAAAGCGATCATTGACCTAGCAGAGTTGAAAAATCCTCGCCAACATCCAGACTTCTTGGTATGTATGCTTCTAGATCTGTTGTGCATGAAAGATCAATATGGACCTGTGGTTGTACCTCATTTGCATGTCCCTTGTATCCTCCTTACCACACAAGAGTAAACCCCACCAGCTAGCGAGCAAAACTGCTGTCGAATCTATGTTTTATGCAGTGCCAGGCGAGCCTCAACCAGTCCTCCTCAAACGTGGGACAGTTGTTTATGGCGGGGAGGACCGCGAACTCATGTTATTCACAAATGGATTCCTTCTCTCTCGAGTTGAAGTGAATGCTCTCGTGAATATCTTACTAGGTAAAGGCTCAAACGATGATGATTCTTCTGGCAAATACGAGCAGCTCCTAGTAGAAAGGTTTAGTGCCATGGATGACGATGGTAGCGGAGGTGAGTCTTTACTCCTGTGGTGTAATTGTATTGAACACTACCAAGCATGTGAGCCGATACTCACAGGATTTCCCCGCTACATTGTTTTCCCTTCACAAAGAATTGGATCGAAATGAGATCCGTGAATTCTTTCGGGGATTGGGGATGACATTGAGGGATGACATCCTCGACGAACTGATGAACAACCTGGACTCTGACAATGATGGTACTGTATCCCTTGAGGAGTTTCAGGCAATGATGAGTGGCTTGGCTGATCAGAAGGGGGGTCGATGGGGTGCCCTTGGAAGTCTGATGAAGGGTGCCGCAAACGCTGCCAATGAGAAATTGGATGTTTGTTTTGAGCTTGATGACATTGATAAGGTTGAGCAGATGGGAGTCTCTCTCACTTTTGGTGTGCATATCAAAGGCATGAAAAATTCGCTGCCGATCACCTGTTCTAAGCCTGGTCTTCTCGAATCTTGGGTGGATGCTTTCAACAAGAGTGTCTCGAATTACTTGCATTTCAAACCCGATCCCTTCAAGCTGACTGATGAAGAAGAAGCCGACCTTGCCTCATGGCGAGTTAGATACAAGACAGATGAGGCATTTCGAAGGAAGTACAGGCCGCATACTGCACAAAAGAAAGAGGTGGACGATATCATTGAATATCTAAGGTTGAAAAACCCTCAACAACATCCAGACTTCTTGGTATGTACCTACCTATGCTTTTAGAACTGTTGTGAAAGAAAGTCAAGCCGTAGCTGTGTCTCATTTCGTATCCCTTGTTTCCTCCTTATACCACACAAGAGTAAACCTCACCAGCTAGCGAGCAAAACTGCTATCGAATCAATGTTTTATGCGATATCGGCTCAGCCCCAACCAGTCCTACTCAAACGAGGGACAATTATTTTTGGCGGGGAGGACCGCGAACTCATGTTATTCACAAATGGATTCCTTCTCTCTCGAGTTGAAATGAATGCTCTAGTGAATATTTTGCTCGGTGGCTCACATGGTGATGATCCCAAAGCCTCTCAAAAATACCAAAAGATGCTAGTAGAACGATTCAAAGCAATGGATGACGATGGTAGCGGCGGTGAGTATACATGCTACAGTCTTGCTAACTATTTTCATCAATGCAAACTGATGATTCTCTGTCGATCTATGTATCTCTTTGTAGAACTTGATCGCAACGAGATCCGCGATTTTTTTCGTGGGATGGGGATGGGATTAAGCGACGTTGCCCTCGACGAACTGATGAACAATTTGGACTCCGACAATGATGGCACTGTATCCTTAGAGGAGTTTCAAGCTATGATGAGTGGTTTGGCTAATCCTAAGGGGTCATTTTGGGGTGGTCTGGTGAAGAGTGCTTCTTCTAGGATGAACAACAATGAGAAACTTGACGTTGCCTTTCATCTTGCTGATATCGAGAACGTGGATCAGGTGGGGACCAATCAGACGACCAAATTAGCTGTTGATCCAGAGACAGCGGCCCTCACTTTTGCAGTGCATCTCAAGGGGGCCAATGATCCGCTTCTGATCAAATGTTCCAAGCCTGGCCATGCCGAAGCTTGGGCGGATGCTTTCAGCAAGAGTGTAAAGTGGAGATTACACCAGAACTTGGATCTGACAGAAAAAGAAGAATCCGAACTTACGTTATGGCGAGTGAGGTATACCACGGACAAACATTTCTCTCCGAAATACACACCGTCTATAGCGCAGAAAAAAGAGGTGTTTGGTGTCTTTGAACTACTAGGCTTGAGAAATCCAAACCATCATCCAGACTTCTTGGTACGTGGGTTGAACTGTTGAAAAATTTTACATTCGGAAGATCAGAGAATGTACCTCATCTGCATCTGTCTATTTCTCCTTCTTTCGTGAAAGAATAATCCCCACCAGCGAGCCAGCAAAAATGCAATCAAATCAATGTTCTTTGCAGGGCCAGGCGAGCCCCAAGCAATTCTCCTCAAACGAGAGAAAGTTGTCTATGGTGGGGAGGACCATGAGCTGATTTTGTTCACAAATGGATTTCTACTATCTCGAGTTGAATTAAACTCACTTGTGACAGTATTATTGGGTACGGGCTGCACCAAAGCCTCTGGCAAATATCAACAAATGCTAACAGAGCAATTCAATGCCATGGACGATGATGGTAGCGGGGGTGAGTTGAGTCCAAACGTTAGTGAAAGTGTTGTAACCAATTTGATTCTCACTAGATTTTGCCTATATTTGTCGGCTTTATCTTTGTAGAATTGGATAGAAATGAGCTTCGTGATTTCTTTCATCGTATGGGGATGGCATTGAGTGAAATTGTCCTCGATGAGCTGTTAAAACACATGGACTCTGACTCTGATGGTACTGTATCCCTTGATGAGTTCCAGGCAATGATGAGTGGATTGGCTCATCAGAAGGTAACTCGTTGGGCCAACCTGATAAATGTTCTGAAGCATGCTGTGTACGCCAGTGGTGCAAACGAGAAATTGGTCGCAGCCGTCCAAATGGCTGACATTGAATACATAGAAGACGGAATGTGCGGCAATGAGGGTACCAACTCATCAGATGATGCAGAGTCGGTGAATCTCACGTTATCTATACATATCAGAGGGGCAAAGGATCCACTCCTGATCAAATGTTCCAAGCCTGGTCACGTCGAAGCGTGGATGGAGGCTCTTATCAAGAGCGTTTCAACTCACTTACATTTCAAACCTGACCCTCTGAAGCTAACCGATGAAGAGGAAGCCGACCTTGCCTCATGGCGTGCGAGGCTTGACAACTATGAAGTATTCAGTCCAAGCTATGTACCTACAATTTTGCTGAAGGAAGAAATTGATCGCATCATTGAGTTCCTTGAACTGACAAATCCCCTTTATGATGTCAACCTCTTGGTACGTGTGTATATTATGGGACCACTCTATGCTACATGCCAAGCAATCTGATATACACCGTTCTTGTATCACCCTCTTCCGCCAAGAATAAACCCCATGTATTAGCAAGCAAAACAGCAATCAAATCAATATTCTATGCGGGATCAGACGAACTTCAACCAGTTCTGCTCAAACGAGGGGCAGTTGTTCACGACCGGGAGGACCGTGAACTCATTTTGTTCACCAAAGGCTTTGTTCTCTCTAGAGTCAAAGTTAATGCCCTGGTGAAATTATTACTGGATTCTGACCCTAACGATGATGACTCTGAGGCCACTGAAAAGTATGAACAGCTTCTAATACAACAATTCAGTGCATTGGACGACGATGGTAGCGGCAGTGAGTCTCCGGTGCCTCTATTATATCAAACAACGTCACTCATATAAGCAGTTACTCACCAGATTCCACCGCCAACTGTTGGCTTTCACTCTTTAGAATTGGATAGAAATGAAATACGGTCTTTTTTTCAAGGATTGGGGTTGACATTGAGTGACACTGTCATCAATGAAGTGATCAAAATGTTGGACTCTGACTCTGATGGTACTGTATCGCTTGATGAGTTCCAAACTATGATGAGTGGTTTAGCTGAACATAAGGGGGCTGGTTGGGGTGAACTGGCAAATATGCTCAAGGATGCCGTATTCGCAAACGGAGTCACCGAGAAATTGGATGTTGCATTTGAGCTCGCTGATCTCGAACACGTAGAACGGGCTGGGGCCATCAATATTGAGGAGACCAAATTACCTGATGACCCCGATATGGTGGATCGATGGGTTTCTCTTACTTTTGCTTTATTCATCAAGGATATGGAGAATCCAATTCTGATTACGTGCTCCAAGCCTGGTCATGTTGATGCTTGGATGGAGGCCCTCACTTTGTCAAAAAGATTACACAGCAAACCTCTGACGAAGGAGGAAGAAGCTGACCTTGCCTCATGGCAAGCGAGACTTGATGACAGAGAGACTTTTAGTCCAAAGTATGAACCTTCCCTGCCGCAGAAGAATGAGGTAGTTGATATTGTTGAGAAGCTGGAGTTGAAAAATACTCGTGGCCACCCAGACTTCTTGGTAATACACTCAATGTTTGATGCAGGATCGTGGGAGCCCCAAGCAGTTCTCCTTAAGCGAGGGTTAGTTTTTTATCGTGGGATGAAGCGTGAGCTTGTGTTGTTCACGAATGGATTCCTGTTTGCTCGTGTTGATTCAAACAATTCAGCACGTGGAGAGGCCGCAAATACTGATGAGATGAAAGCCTCTGAAAAGTATGAACAGCTTCTTGCTCAGCGGTTTGACGCATTGGAGGCTGGCATTACTCGTGAGTACACATACTTTGGGACTACTCTATCTTCATCTTTATTATATCCTGGCTTTAATTAATTGCGTTGTCACTACAGAGTTGGATCGAGATGCGATCAAAGATTTCTTTCATGGAATGGGAATGGGATTGAATGAGATTATTCTCAATGATCTGATGAACAATTTGGATCAATTCTCAGAGGGTTTTGTACCTCTTGATGAGTTCAAAACGACGATGTACGGCTTATCTCTTCACATTGATATGCTGAAACGTGCTGTTCCCATGGACGGCACAAATCGAAAGGTGGACGCTGCGTTCCAGCTTTCGGACATCGAGGGAGTGGAATATGTGGGAACTTGCCAAAACGAAAAGATCAAAACTGCAGTTGATCCAGCAATGCATGCTCTAACTTTCGTTTTACACCTTCAGGGGGTGAGGTATCCAATGCTGATTTCGTGTTCCAAGCCTCGCCAAGCTGAAGCTTGGGTGGAGGCTCTTTCCAAGAGTGTGTCTAGTAGCTTGCATTTTGCACCTGAATACTTTGAACTGGCTCAGCAAGCTAAAGCCGATCGGGCTGCCTCAATCCCAGATACTTCTAGTATCACTGAAAGTTCCAATGATGGATCAGAGGTTGATTGGAAGGAGCAGCAGGAAGAGGAGGACAACAGTGAGGCTGAGAACGACGAGGAGGAAAAAGGCACAGTGCCACGTGAAGATCTGGTCTTCCCGTTGGGCCTGCAGAAGAGAAAAAAATGCCATACGTTACGGACATCCCGGATGTTGCGTTGCATATGCATTTGCATCATTCTGGCGGCTGCTGTGGCCTTGGGATACAAGTTCCTCTTCGCACCAAATCCAGTCTCGTCCGGGGGGAGCAGTGGTTCGATTGGATCTGAGGTCGAATCTGGCTCCGAGGAAAGTGGGTTGATGATATCTTACTACCATTCTACTCAGGAACCATCAGTTTCACCGGCACCAACCATGATGTCTTCCCGTCAACCAAATCTCATTTTGGCCTTGTCTTCAACAACAACTCATCCGAGCCAACAACAACCGAGCCAAGTGTCATCAGTCAGTCCATCAGGACAGCCGTTGCTTGAACATTCGACCTTAGTTGGTTCATCTCTGCCATCTAAATCGCCAACAACTTCCCAGCTTTCAAAGGGACCCTCGAATTCTCCTGCTTCTAGCTCGGCTCTCCTATCGGGGTGTCCCAACCAGCTCTTCGAGACAGTGCCCCTAGGTGGGGATGATTCTCTCATGTTGAAGTATGAGATTGCACTTGATGATTTGGACGGCTCTGAAGGGCTGCTCTGCATGTCACTGGAGTTTGCCGGCGAAGCGGAATGGATGGGACTTGCATTTTCGGATTCACCAGATCAAGGTGCACCGAGTGGACCGAAGGATGCAATCATTGGAATGCCCGGGGTGAAGACTTCGATGGCAGTCACAAGTTTCAGCGGTAGCCCCAGCGTGGGCCAGCAAGTGTTTCCTTCGGATCCAAGTACCACCTTCGTCAATCCTGGAAAATATCTCATAGATGACGGTACCAATGGACCACGCCTCGATCGACTGCATGACATCGACAAGCAAACGCTCGTCGATGCATCCATTTCCGTGGAATCATCCCCCGGCGATGGCGATTCGTCTGATATGAGACTACATACCCGACTGTCTTTCGGAAAGTATCTACGCGAGACCGATGAATTAGAAATCGAACCACATGAAACAACCTACTTGTGGTACGCCGTGGCGCCGGTGGACGATCCAATAAATGACGACGATCCCCAGTGGACGTACGTCAGCTTGAATTTACTCAACACAACTGAACAACTTATATCACATGACATTCAAAGAAAAAGAAGAAGACAGCATAAATCATAACAGAAATATAAACATAAGCACCATAGGTAATTTCTGATCGAGCTGGACACTTTTAAATGACTATTGTGTGCGCAAGAAAGCATTGGTAATGGCTCCAATGGGCTTATCCTTCAACAAACAATAGTGCAGCGATGGCAGTGAGAGAGAGAGGCACTGAGTCTTGAGCTCGAATCCGTGACCGGTTTGCTTGGATCAGCTCGGAGATGAAGTTTCATAATGAATACAATACCCCATCCAAATAACCACGTAAAGTCATTGAAACTTCATCCTACTCGAAACATCCAATAAAAAAAGATCGCGAGGACCCACGAGTACATAGGCATTTGGAATAGTTGTTGCGTGGGCGAGCCAACGAACTGCCTTATGTGATCTCGTGAACGTGGCAGTTTTAATCCATTTTCGGTCCAAAAAGTGCTCAAAACTCGTCAAAATCAGACGACTGACCCGTGCCAACTCACCATCCAGAATGTGGCATTTTGAGTCATTTCCGTTGCAAAATGGCTTCTAACGATGTTTCTAAACAACTCAAAATGGACCACTCAAAATGTGCCATATGACCAATGTGTGGTACACGTGGGCGCCCGCCCAAGTGTACCAGATATCTGCCCGCTATTCCTACAAGGCTACCCGAGAGCCGAGAGCCGAGAGGACCGAGGACCGCCACCGCCACCGCCACCGCCCACCGCCGCCGCCGCGCCGCCGCTGCCGCCGCATGCCCCGGACCAAACGAGGAGGCCTCAAACGGCTGCCCCACATCCCCGCCGACCTCCTCCCCCTGGCGGTCCTCGCGTGCTTCCTAGTCGTCTGCGTCGGCGCCCTCGTTTATTTGGTGAGCACAGTCGCGTAGGAATCTTCGCGGCACATTGCGCCCGACTATGGCGTCGCAACGGCCGGCGACGTAGCCGCGACCGCGATCGCTTCGAAGTGCAAGTCCCCCGCCGACAGTTTCCTCCCTCTCATTTTCTCCTCTCCGCGCACGTATGGTAAACAATATAGGCAGTGGACGCGATCACGATGGGGGGAGAAAAATATCTCTACCACAACAAGGCCGAACGGGAATCCTCGGGGGATGTCGTCGAATACATGGGGGAGGGGGGGGACCGGCCGGACTTCCTGTTCGAGAATTCGACGGGCTCGAGCAAGAAGGCGGGGCCGGTCGTCGTGGACGGCGGGGATGGGCCGGTGGCGAGGGTGGTGGAGTTCTACGCCCCCTGGTGAGTCGATCGGATTGTCGAGAGTCGTTGGCGACGCAATTGATGATCGATCGAGCCGAATCCTCGGCGAATTCACGATGATATGGAAGACTGAAGTCGACGGAGAGTGGCACGTTCCCCGCAATGGGGTCGGCAATTGTGGGGATCTGCACCTAGATGCACGGGAGGAACGAGAGCCTCTCGTGAGGGCGGCGCAGATCTGGTGTTTGATTGGACAATCGTTCTCTTCCGCGCGTCTTTCGTTACCAATGTCCTAACTGAGCTCTTGCTGTACGATATGCACCCTTGGCCAACCGCGTGGAAATAGGTGTCCACACTGCAGACACTACGCGCCGCGCTACATAAAACTCGCGGCGGACGCGACGAAGACCAACCCGGACGTGAGGTTCTACGCAGTCAGCTGCGTGGCCCATGGACAGCTTTGCAAAGACTTCAACGTCCGGGGATACCCGACGGTCATGTTGTTCCGGGAGGGAAGCTACGAGCAGCACAACGTGACGAAGGGGGTGAAGATAAGGGAGAACCCAGATAATTTGCTCTCCGAGCTGGGGTTGGGACGGGAGCCATCGCACGGGGGCGCGTCGTCTGGGAAATCATTCGACGAAGAGGTGGTCACCGGGAAAAAGGCCAAAGCGAAGGCGCGCGTGATCCCGTTCCGAGAAAAGGACGTCCACGACGCGTGGTGGGACGCCGGCCTCTCGTTCGAGTTCGCCCTAAAGAATGGAATATACATGGAGAACGGCCCCCTGTCGCCGGAGAAGGCCGACGCGTTTCGAGAGTGGCTGGATCTGCTCTCCAAGTCGCTGCCGGGAGAGATGAACAGGACGCGCGGCCTGGTCGAGGCCATACGGGGGAAATTCGATCAGGCGACGTCCGGGCAGGGGGGGCTGGACAACCTCGTGAGGAATAACGTATCGTCCGAGCCGAGCTGGACGTGGAGGACGTGCACCTACGGCGACAACGCGATGGGATACACGTGCGGGCTGTGGCAGCTGTTCCACGTGATGACCGTGGGGGTGGTGGAGTACAATCGGCACGCCGGCGACGACGGCGCCCTGCCCACCCGCGCCGTATCGGAGACCCTGAGGAATTACATCGACAATTTTTTTCAATGCGACGTCTGCCGATTGAATTTCCTTGACATGTACGATTCGTGCGCCTTCGACGGGTGCCACAGACTCTCGGATCGGCCGTCACGGTTGGAGAAGGAATGGAAGGAGCTGCCCCTCTGGCTGTGGGAGACGCACAACGACGTCAACGTCCGCCTGATGGGCGAGAGGCTAGAACAGCGGAAGGAATCGTCCCCAAACGACTGGGAAGAGAAGCAGGCCCGCTGGCCCTCCCTCTACGCGTGCCCGAACTGCTGGAGGGAGGACGGGAGCTGGGAGGAAGAGGAGGTGTACTCGCACCTGAAGGGAATGTACTACAGCGGAAATGCGAGCTACATAAAGATCCCCCCCGAGGAGAGGGCGGGGCTGAGCGCTCGAGCGGTGTCGCTGAGGTGGAAGCTGTCGGTCATTGTCTTTGTGGTGGTGGGCCTGCTGGTGCACTTGTCGACCTCGAAAAAGGGTAGGCGCTTTTCTGGCAAGCACAAAAAGTAACTCCAATTTTATCATACATATTCAGTGAGTACTCTTCATCGTATGCATTTATAAGTCTAGGTAATCCCAATTTGGTGCCAGGAACGTCATGACATATTTCCTGCCAAAACTTCAATTATTCCTGGAGCTGGATATGTGAATATTTGGGGTGTATTTTGTTCTATTCTACTGTTCTATGGTGAATGTTACCCTGCTGTGCAAACACCAAAAGAAATCTACTAAGGGTGGGGATAAAAGATGATACCATTGGTACGAGAGGTCAGCCCCAATCAAGTCACGAAGTTTCGTCACTCATTTATCTGATAATGCATTTCCACTGTCATTGGTCCCTGCATTCCTATGTCTTATATAGACCTAATTGAATTGATCATCTCAGCGCCTTAACAGGATTCCTGGTATGGTCGCTAATGCTGCGACCACTTTTTACGAGCTTCGCGCGCGGGTAGCTAGAGACGCGAATTTTTGGCCAATTTTTATGGCAAGCACCGTTTTAGAAAGCTCTACTCAAGCTCTCTCTACATGGCGCAGCTCAGCTTCACGAAGCTTGCGCAAGTTACGGCTCGACGGCCGCCAACTTGGCGGCCGTCGAGCCGTAACTTGCGCAAG
>JALLBE010000883.1:0-12836 GCA_036939795.1 Thalassiosira mediterranea
TTGGCGAAATCCGTTGGCGATTCCTTAGGGATGTAAATTACATCCCTAAGGAATGGGTGGGATATCTCACTTGGGAACCAGTAAGTATTTTTATAATTCTGAGGGCTGGGTTTGGCTGGGTTATTCCCAGGAACTTGCATACACATACATATCCCTCCCCCCTCCCCGGCCGCCCCCTGTTCGACTGTTCATCGAAGGGCAGCCGCAGATAGCCGGCCGTGTCGGAGTCGGAGCAAGGTCCAAGGTAGGTCGGGGGTCGGAGGCATCGTGATGATCGAACCATGCGGCGTCGGTCGTCCATCGCTGCCGCGGTGGTGCTCTTCTCACTGTTCCGCTGGCAGCGGACGCTGCACCGGCTGAACGAGGCATACGGGCAATACTACCACGAAGCATTTTCTATCGGGTACGCCGTCGGCGAATTGATGGAGTGCACGAGGGAGCATGCATCCTGGCCGAAACCTCCGTCCCTGAGCCCCCAGAAGTACCGCGCCCTGCAGCAGACGGAGGCGGTACTGGCGTTCCTGATATCGAAGCTCGACGGAATAGACGCTCCGGTTACGTTGATGTTTGGGACCATGCTCCGGGAGTTTCGCAACGGCACGGACGGGCCGTGCCTGAGACCCGACCACGACGACAAGGACTTCGACATCGCGGTTTTCCCCGCACACTTTGATTACGTCCTGACGCTCGAGCACGAGGTTATGGAGAAGTTTGGCTGGAAGTTCTATGTGAGCGAGAACACAAATAGCCGCATGTATCTGATGATCAAGGATAAGAACGTTCCATTTGCTGGGGGACACTATCAGGTTGATGTGTATGGCTTTGAGTGCAAGGAGGATGAGGGACAGATATATTTTCCTTGGGATAAAGTCACGATAGAGATGGCCGGCTTCATTCCAGTGAAGAGACACAAACGCATCATCTCGCAAATGGCAGCGCAACGTAATGAGTCTCTGGTTCTCAACTCGATTGCAAATGAAAGCAAAGCAACCGCAAGGCATCGTGACTATCCGGCCTTCCACATGCCGTATGATCCACCGTGCCTCCTTGCCAACATTTACGGGTCGGATTACATGACGCCGAAGAAGGGATCAACGTCTCAGGCAAAGTGGGGCACGCAGAATGGGAGGCCGGCGTACGGCAATCCCGAATGCAATTCAAATCTGACGCTCCGGGAGGATCTCGAGAGAGAGAGGCAGATGGCATTCTGCTATCGTGGGGCAGTTGTTTGAGGCATGAATTGTATCAAGATTTCGCAGAGAGAAGACATGGCTGCGGTACATCAGTACAAGAATCATCGGAGAGCAAGGTGAAGGTGAATTCCCACAATACGCTGACTTCTCATGAGATGATTGACTTAGGGTACCCCACCCAAGAAGGCTTTTATGCTCGGTGAGACGACTTCGGTCTCTCATTGAATTGTGGACTAATCCCGATGTCGCACCAGCCTATCCTTTCAGAGTATCTCTGTTCCAGCTTCGTTATTGTCTGCAAAAAAAGGCATGACCTTGACGCCGGGGGAGAATTCGTGAGCACGCTGCAGATAGCTGCAAAAGTTATATGCACTCCTGAGTGCTACAATATCTGGTAATGATTGCCGTGGATAAATCATATACCAAGCACTGTAGAGAGGGTCAGGTGTATGATGAATCTTGGGGGGTAGTGCGGAATTTAGATTGAAAGCATATTCATGACCATGTTGCAAAGTGGGGTACTTGGTAGAACCGCTCTAGGTGGGTGGACATCGCGGGTGAACAATCTTACTTTTTTATTATCATTATTGTACCATGTGAGAAATACCGGCACGTCCCAGCAAGGTGCGATATCATGCTGGCTTTATCGAGTCTACATCTAATGTGCAAACAGCTACCTAGCTCCCCGAACCATTTCCCGCACGACGATTGCTGCAAACCGACGCGGAAGCAAACGATGGCGCTCCGAGCTGGACCCGCGCACGCCTCACAGCGGAGCCATCCCAGAAAGGTTCCTCCTCACGGTCTCGTTGAATTCATCCTCCTCCGCACCTTCCTCCTCGAGGCTCACCCCCATGAGCGCGGCGAGCCTCTGTCGCCTCACGCCGTGAAACGCCGCCAGCTCGACCAGCCGCGTCCTCAAACCCTCCAGCTTCTCCCCCTCGCCCCGACGCGGCGACGACGGGCCCCCCCTCGCGGACCTCTTGGTGGCGGCGATCATGACGTTCTTCGCCGTGTGTTCCCCCCCCACGAACTCGAACACCCTCACGTCGTATCCCGCCATCTCGAGCAACATCGCCCTCATCGCGTCGGTCGTGACCTCCGCGCACCGCTCGCGGTAGATGGCGTGCCGGAGGACGTCGCCCAGGGGATGATGAGGAGGGGGAGAACCTCCCCCTCCCCGGCCAATGGATGCGAAGCGCGCGTCGATCTGCGGCCGGAGCTCGTGCTGGCAGCAGGGCGCGACGACGATGACGTCGGCGTCCCGTCCCATGGCGAAGTGGAGGGCGTCGTCGGTGGCGGTGTCGCACGCGTGGAGCGCGATGAGTATGTCGAGCGAGTCCTTCTTCCCATCCTCCTCCTCGCTCCCTTCTCCGAAGAAGTCGACGCCGCCGACGCCGACATCGTGGGTCTCGCCGATGGTCCCCTCGACGAACTCCAGCGTCTCGAACTCCCCCCCCAATCCCCTCGCAATGCCGTTTATCTCCTCGATGAGCTTGGGACGACGATCGATCCCCCTCGTCTCCACCACGGCGGCGGTCGTCTTCCCCCCGTCGGCGCCTCCGCCTCCGCCTCCTCCGTACCTGTCGCACAGGTAGGCGTGGAGGGAGAAGGTGAGGTATCCCCTCCCGCATCCCATGTCGATCACCCTCATCTTCTTCTTGGATCGAGGAGCCTCCTCCTCCGATGAGGGCGGTGGGAGGGCGGAATCGACGAGGCCGCTAACGATCTCGACGAACTTCTGGCACTGTCGCAGCTTCGACGCCATGCCGTGCGCGGGCTTGCCGTCGGCGCCGGAAACGCCCAGGCGTCGGAAGAACGGGGACGACGGCGAGAGGGGACGACGCTTCGACCTGTCGTGGGATAATAGGCGCGACGCTGTGCCATCATCCCCATCATCCCCATCATCCTTCGACGGCGATTCTTTCGATTTCTTCTTCTTCGACGGACGAAAATGGGCCTCGCGGCGCGGCTGCAATTGCAGCTCGTAAACGCCGCCCGACGTGACCAGCTCCCCGGACAGTATGCCCAGCTCCTCCCCGTCGAAATTTCGATCGCCCCATTCCGACAGGGGAGCCGTCCCGTCGTCGTCGCCGTCGTCGTCCGCGCCATCGCCGCCGCCGCCCGTGGCGGTCAGGAACAATCGTCTCAATCCGGCCTCCACCTCCGTCGGTCGTCGATCATCATCTCCGTCCTCCTCCGCCCCCCTACTCCGCGCGACCCTCCAATTCTTGGCCACGTCCGTGGCGAGGTGGTACTTGATCGTGGCCTGCACGTACAGCGTCTCGTCGTCGGCCCCGTCGTCCCCTTTTCCCTTTCTCTTCTTCTTCTTCTTCTCCCGCAGCAACACCAGCCTGCCGCCGATCGTCTTGAACTTTCCCCGCAATTTCTCCTTCCTTCGCTCGAGGATCGCGTCCGCCTCGGAATCACTGGTGGCATCGCCACCCTTTTTCCGTCGCCTCTTCCTGGGCGCGGTGGGACCCCTGAGCATGAACGATTCGAAGGTCCCGTCGTCGAGGGAGGATTGGAGGGTCGACACGAAGTCGTCTATCGCGCGCCGCACGGCGTCGTCGGCGGAAGTTCCGTCCGGGACTGCGCTCGACGACGGCGCGACCGCGGCCCCGGCCGTCCCCCCGGCCGTCGAAGACAGCGCGGAGGAGGAACGCGATGATGGGGGCGGGCGACGCCACGGCCCGATGATGCGTCGATCGAGGACGCTTCCGCCGCCGCCGTCGTCGTCGAGCCCGCTCCTCCTCTTGCGCAGCAACGACGGGCGTAGCGAGGACGTCGGAGGGCTGGAGAACGGGGCGCACGGGGCCGGCAGGACGGCCGCCGCCAGGACGATGGGGAGGGCGACGCGCACCATGATCATATCATCTGCGTGCCGACTTCTGCCCGCCTCTCGCCTCCTCGTTTTTATGATGTGCAGGCCAAGCAAGGAGCGAGAGGCCGGCGATGGCCGGCCATGTTCGATGTGGCGGTTGATGGGTGATGATAGCTTGATGCCTGACGAACTATCATGCCTCATTACCCTTTACCATACTTTTCGTCACTGGTTTACTGATAATCTGATGGTGTAAGAGATGAATCTTTCACAGCCCCAGTCTGACGTCTGACCGTCGTCCTTTGTGTCAATCATCGTTCGATGTCCACCGTTCATTCATCCACAAAACGCGCGAGGAGGCCATAATAATTTTAATTGTTCTTCAGTAGAGCGAGGCACGCATTCCGTCGACGAGGCAGGAGGGCTACCATACTGCCTACGACAGCGACTGCACGCACCCTGCTTGCGTAGGGAGGGGCGACGACGACGAGAGTCCAACACCGAGCGATAATTGAGCACTATCATGAGCGAGGCCACGGCCACGGCCACGGCCGCGGCGGCTCCCGCCGCGGCGACCGACACCTTCGAGAGGCCAAAGAGCAAGAAGGAACTCCGGCTCGAACGCAAAGCCGCGAAGAAGGCATCCGCGCGAGCCAACGATGCCTCCTCCCCCGCGGCGGCCGCCCGAACCCTAACGCCCAAGGAGCAAAAGCATCTCCTCAAGAAGGAACGGAGAAAGCAGCAGCTCGAGGAACGCGAGAGGGTAATGCGACGAGAGATGAACCGCGAGCGCAGGGAACGGAAGCGGACGCGACGACGGCGAGAGCTGCACGCGGTCGGCGGCGGATCGGACCCCACGGCGGCCGCGGAGCGATTGGAGGCCCGTCGCCTCAAGAAGAAACGACGGAGGGAGAAGAATGCCGACGACGACGACGATGCCGCCGATCATCCGGACGGGGGGCGGGATAGGGCAGTCTTCGACAGGGTGTTCAACGGAGCCGGAGACGGCGACGACGACGACGGCGAGGGCACGCGGACGCTGGAAATGGGGGTCAAGGCCACGGACGTCGCGGCGGGCGACCCCGACAAGGGCACCGTATCGGAAAACTCCCTGGTCACCGTCGCGTACAAACTGACGGGCCGAAGATCATCCCCACGAACGGGCAAGCTCGGAAAGAATTCGCACGTCATCGACAGCTCCAAAAGGTTCGTATTCAGGGTGGGCAGGGGGGAGGTGATACGTGGATGGGACGTGGGTGTGTTGGGGATGAACGTGGGCGGGAGGAGGAAGCTTGCGGTGCCACCCAAGGCGGGGTACGGGGGGCAGGACGTCGGGGCAGGACCGGGAGCGATGCTGTATTTTGACATCACAGTCATTGCGTGCTCGTGAGGGGCGGGGGATACGGCGTTTTTGGCGCGAAAGATTGCGCCGAAGCCTACCTAGGAAAGGGTTTCAGAGACTCTGCAGCGCAACTTCAGCCTACATGTACATGTTTCTGGGTAAACGAATTGTGCGCACCTTGACCTAGATACGCCTTTTGCTCCGGCCAGGAATGATCTGGCCTTGCCATGACCCAAGTCAAACTCAGCTGCAAGTCGCGTACATACTTGTCGGACTGTCCAGTTAAGGGAGCCAAAGGAGAGCGAGGGCGTACAAAATACTCGTTTGTCTGCATGGTAATGTGGGTGAATGATTGCTCAATAAGTAAAAGCTCAATAGTCAGACTAACAGTCGCTGAGACCAAGTGCCAACCCTCTCTATGGGGTTAGAGAATCGGTGTGTATCAGATAGAGTGTATTGCTGAAGAGGTATGGTACTTATCTTTGATCTGCTGTGGTGACAAAAGCAAGCCTACACAGTTTGGAGTTTAGTTGCCAGAGTCAAGTACATGAATTTTCATTGATAGATTTGGACATGGTTTGGGCAAGGCAAGGAATCCTTGGACCACTGTCAGCTTGGACAAGGTGAAATCACAGTCCATGAAATGTGAGTGAAGATCCTCTTTTGGCGATGATGGATTTCGACCACTCTTCAGCCGTCTCGCTCTCGTCTCACTGTTCTCGACTTCGCATGACGAATCGAGCCGACGGCTTCGAAGGCGCTGCTCCTACTCGCTCGCCGGCCTCGCGACAGCTCCCTACGCAGCGCCTTTTCCTCTGGTTCGGTACCTCCTCACCTGTGCGTGATACGCAAAGAGCAGCATCGATCAGGGGCTCGTTCCGAGCGGTTGACCAGAGGCATAACCAGGGGTTCGACTAAACTCCATTTGACTCCATGCATTGCCATTCGTCGCACACGCAAGGGAGAGATCATGAGACGTGCTAGCGACGATACACTGAAGCAAAGAACCATTCTAAAAGTACCGAAACCGCCTCGAAGAGGACTAGACCGGGCGGGTGAAGATGTCATCGAGCAGCGAAGAATTGTGAAGGCGATGAGACCGCAGAAGTCGCCCAATAAGTCACCACTTGGGTCGTCCTTCGCCCAGTCAGCCGGAAGCGAGCCATACAGCAACCCGGCGCAGAGAGCGTCAGCCCCAACTCCACAAAATGGACCGTCTGTCTCTACCCCCGTCTCGGCCGCCACTTCGTATACCCCCAAGCAGGAAGCTCCTTTCGATCAGTCAAAAGCAGCAACAGAAGGAGACAAAGACGACGTGTTAGAGATGCGTGCAAAGCTGTTCAAGCGATCGGGTGGATGGGAGAGGCAAGGGGCTGGAAGTACCTTGATTCGATGCTACTGTGAGAAGAAGAAACGAGTGGTCGAAGTTCAGAATGAGGATGGGCTGGTGATATTGCAGTTGGAGACCGGGATGATGCGCAACCCGGCCAAGATAACCAAGGAGACAGAGAAAGGAATTGCCACACACGTTCGGTTCTCGGCTGTTGTTGACGCTAGCAAAGGGGAGGAATCATACTTGATCCAAGTCAAGCCCCAACTTCTCGACACGTTGTATTGTGCCATTGTTGATCATTGAATTCAGCGAGCTGATGGGGGAAGTGGGATCGAGTGGATGGATGTGCATCAGTGGTTATTGAGTCGCATCCAGCAAAACGAACAGCCTGTTCTGGTAGGCAAATATGTGCAACCCTTCGTATTCAAATAAATGATTGTTATGATTTGATGTGAAGGCGCGCGAATTGACGAATGCGATTCATTCAGTGCGTACTCACATGCTCGAACAGTCGTTCGACAAAGGCTCGTGATGGAACGATATGCGAACCAACTGCCATACCAAACCCGTGAAAAATCGCTGGCAAACACCCCCATTCAAAGTCGTTGGTATAAGGGAAAGCCAAGCCATGGGGAAGCTGGTCTAACAAACGGCAGCCCAGTCAATATTCTCATTACACCAGCGTTGGGCAGAGACCACTCTGATATCATTATTCATCGAACAACGTTGGTGTTGAAAACCTCGACAAGCAGGGCTGCGGCGTCTTCTCTCGACCCTGCCCAAAGAAATGTCCTTCTCAACTCTGAAGGCCAATCGCAAGCAAGCCTACGAGCCAGATGAGTGCCTGGCGCAACCTACAGCAAGCCGAATGATGTCTTCGCCATCGAATCACGCCTATCCATCGCCCCGCGACCGCGTAGTATCAATAGTCAGTGAAGAGAGTGATCAGCCTCAACGAGATCATCATGGGATGAATTCTCCTCCAAGCGCGTTCCCTGGTGGAGCCAATCGGCGTCGCCTATTTACCGAGTTCAATGGGTATTTTCTCGGGCCGGAAAACTACAGTTCGACACAACCCCATTACGACCAAGACTTTTATCAAGCAAGCAAAAGATTCAAGACTGAGGATGGTAGTCCATCCGCAACGATGCGCGAGCCTCATCATCATAGTATGGGCTCCCAATTCTCCTACCCACCAGATGCGTACCCTCAGCAAGACTACAGGAGCATAACATCAGTGAATCGCGAGTTTATGCACGATGAGCCAATGCACTCCATATCATCTGGGGAGCGCCCTCACCAACTGTGGCTCCCCGAAGACAAAGATCACTTGACTGATCTACACTGTTTCATCAGGAAGCATTGTGTCTTCATCTTTTCCGCCAGTCGATATGATGTCGAGAGTGAGTTATGTCTCAATATTCTCATGTTCCACTTGTACGCACATCCCTTCTTACCATGGTTGGCATCGGATATTATGGCATTTGGTAGCTCCAAGAAAGGGAAGGAAGAAAGCATTGAACTTGGGACAAATAGGCATAGGTGAGCATTTCTCACATCTGCCATGATCTCGCTTGAGCTGTCCTCTCAATGACCACATCTTCATAATCGACATAGGCTGCATTCATTGCAAACGCTTGGGTAAGTGGCATCTCCAGTGCACGTCGTTGCAGTTGCCCGTAATCCATCTCCTCAATAGAAGTTTGCCGTCTCGATCGTCGATTGTCAGAGTCAAAACTTAAAGGCTCCACATACTTCCCAACTTCAATCAATGGTATCTACAATGCTACCATGATTATTCAGCAACGTCACTTCCCTGTATGTCCGTCTGTTCCAAGGGGTTTATTGTGTGAGCACAATAAGCTCAAGAGTCTCACAGCTCGAAGCGCGTCGACGAAAGAATATTGGATAGACGCCGCGAAAAAGATTGTAAGCTTGATGTGTTCATTCTTTGAATGGCATCGTAATCTGTGAATGTATGCAATTCTCTCACCCGTTTCCTCTCATTTGAAAGGGTCTTGTTGACACGCCAAAGGGAGTATTCTATTGTCCAAGAGCACATGAGGAAAACAAGAGCTTGCAACTTCAAGGTGCACGGCGCCGAGAAGATGTTCCCGAAGTAGTGCGCCAAGACGAGCGCCGAGTTCGCCTCGTCGAGCCAAGCGATAAGATCTTTGCTACGGAATACGTGAGTTTCTTAAATGTTTCGGCTGCGCGCTTTTCTCAATTAAGTTGTCTGACAATATCATATCATCATTGCTATTGTGTGGTGATTATTCCTACCAGGCCTACTTTGTCATGGAGCAGATGACAACCTGCGTTTTTACAGAAGCGGATAGACTTGGGAAACGAAAATGCCATAAGGTTGGCTTCCCTGGACTGGCCTGTAGACATTGTTACGGAGGTAATGGTACTGGAAGGTTCTTTCCTCTCACTCTCAAAACATTCAGTGATGTCTCAAAGAGCATTCATGTCCTCCGGAACCACCTTGTAAAGTGTACCAAGGCCCCAAAAGGAATGTCGAAGACTGTCACTATGCTCTATGAGCGCCACGAAGACGAAAAGGTACGATTATTCCAACGCCTCACTCGAACTGCGACAGCGAATTGAGCTCACTAAATTGACGACTATTTCTTAGCAAACCACGGCATTTGGTTCACAGAAGATCTTCTTTGATTTAATATGGAAACGCCTGCATCCGGAGCTATCCCTTGAAGGACAACATGCTGATAGCTGTTCATTCGAGAACATGAAGTCTGCAACTACCAAGTCTCGGACTGCCCAGTCGTCAAAACAACCAAGCAAAGGAGCTCAACCGAAGACCACAAATGCGCATTCCCGACAGAGTCAAAGGGAAACACCCCAGTCACGCGATGCGGACAATACAACAGGAACCCCCTCTCCGCCTCTCCCATCACCTCCCATCATCCATCGGAGTCAATTGAGCTCCCAATCTAGCTACCAAGAAGAATTGAGACCCAACAGAGAGGTGTGTATGATACCCAAGAAACGATACCTCTATTCCCATGGCAGTTTGGAACACTGCCGCCCAAGTTCACCTCAGCCATACCCATCTCATTCGGTCAATGAGCAAAATGTTTCGTATACTGAGTCTGACGTGGATGCAGCTATGATTCTTGCGAATTGTTTCGGACGAAACAGTGGTAATGATGGTATGTCTTCTTCGAAACATGGGGTTTATGAGGTGTGATGCTTCCGGCCTGCTCATGTACATTATGCAGCTTGCTCTAGCTGGTGCTATGTTTGCACCACTTTTGACCGAAGCCACCCTGGGATTGCATCAGAGGCAGCTTTGGACACAAAACATATCCCGTGTCCTATTGAAGCTGTTTGGCCTCTGCAACCTCCTAAGAATAAAGTACCAGAACTTTGATAGAGGTGTTATACTGTTCATGTCAGGTTGTGTCTATCAAACTCGGACCAATTGTACCCAATTAGGATTTGAAGCTCTAATATATTTTAGTTGAAAGACATAATTCGTTCACCGCCTTCAACCCGGTATGGTTTCATCTCACAAGAAAGATGATAATAAATCTACCATAGGAGCAATCCGAAGTTGCTCCAGAGGACCTGTACCTCGTCACTTTAAGGCTGTGTACCTGATATGTTCACCTCCATCTATGACCACCTGATGCCACTTACCCATAGCCCATTTTCTTCAGCACCTCCTCTGTTACTTCTGTGAAGGAACGTTAGCGAGACATGGTTCCAAACAGGTTTCATCGATACTAATGTGACAATTCAATGCAATAAGACGTACCAACTGTTGCGAGTTGTTCCTCAATAGTATTTTCTTCCAGTTCCTGACAGCCTGGATTGATCACGGTTCTCCTGGGCACACCCTTTTCGGCCATGCACTTCTCGATCGCATTGATCACGTACACAAATCCCTCTGGCCTAGGGTAATTTGGTCGTCCATACAGAAGCATTTCCTTTTCCATCGTAGGTAGAGGGAAATTAAACCTGATCTCACGGGTATACGATCTAAACGAATCCTGGTGCTCGTATACAGACATTTTGTTTGGGGAGTTGCCAGGCCCGTGAATGACGATGCGTCCCCTCTCAAATAAGTACTCGACTTCAAATAACGACGGCCGACGCAGGCTTGCTTCAAATGAGCCAATCATGGTGAAGTCGTTGCTGTCAGTCTTGTCGCCCCATCGCAGCGAGAACGAGGATTCGACATCCACTGGGAACACATGACCTCTGTATAGTCCGTGTCCCTCGGCGGATATGCCTACCGGAATGAGTGACTTTCTGGACTCCATTTTATCCTTCATCGATTTATGCATTCGACGATGATCAAATGCAGCAAGCAACGCGAGTTCTATAAGATAGCACCCAACATCCATTGTGGCCCCACCTCCCAGCGATTGATTTAGGAATCTATCCTGTGGGTCTGGGGGTGTCACGAAGCTAAAGTCTCCACGCATTGCCAGGGTTTTTCCCAAGTCAAATTCAATTTGTCTATCCATCCTCGGATGGTCTGAAATTGTAAGGAATGTTTGTCTCAGATACTTGATGAGTGGAAAGAATCTTGTCCAGTGGTTTGTCATCAAGAATAGACCCCTTTTCTGTTGGACAAGGTAAGATGCATGATCACGGAAGAACCACTGCATAATCAAGCAAGTTCAACTAGAAAAAGTTCTGCACTGACCTTGGCCTCTTCGTACATCCTGCTTGCCTCGCGGTATGTTACCGATGTTGGCTTTTCGACCAGCACGTTCTTCCCGGCCTCAAGCATCAGCATCGTAGGTCCCAAGTGTTGCTGGTTCGTCGTGGCAACGTAGACTATATCGACGTTTGAATCTGATGCCAGCTCTTCGTAGCTTCCATAGTACTGTGGAATGGAAAATAATGCTGCAAATCTCTTCGCACGTGATGTCGAAGTGGAAGCGACGGCTGTGACGTTGCACCCCGAGACCAGCAGCACAGAGGTAAAATCGTGGGCAATCCTGCCTGCGAGGAATGACGACAACCATTATGGTACTGGGAGTTAGCTAGAGAGAGTGCACGGTGTTTCAATCCACCCAACAGTATCAATCGCAATGAAATGTGTGTGAAAAAAGTCTAAAAGAACAGGCATTTGTAGATGCATTTGTACGACCATCTCTCGCCCCGCCCAGGATCTCAGGAAACCATTCTTTGACTCAAGCGTCTCATCCAAGTCATTGTTCACTGCAAATACTTCCCTCTGATCTCTTGACCCCATGACTTCCACAAACTCACGTACTAGCTGCTAACTGCTAGCTGCTAGCTGCTAGCTACAAGCTGCTAACTGCTAACTGCTAACTGCTAACTGCCCTGTGACAGTATGGTCATCTTACTGTGGTGTTCAAAACGCTGTGAAATAATGCACACGCACCGGGACCGAGTATTGCCCAACGCAACGACCGCGGAAGAATTTTATCTTCGCCATTGTTGCTGCGGAGACTTCCGTTTTTGTTGCTTCTTCTGTCAGTGCTCTCGAGCAAGTACGGCGTGTGCACGGGAAATGTGATCGACACCCTCTCCGGCGCGATGTCTTCGCCGAAACCCAATTGGTCCGAGGGCAATGTTACCACATGATCATTCCCGTTCTTCCTCGCCGTCGTAGTCGCGAGATGAATGCGAGAGATGAAGAGAGCGACGAACGGCGGGATGGCGAGGAAGAGGGCGAATAGACACCGTCGTCGATTCCACCGCAAATCAACTTCTGGACGGGGCGGTCGCGACAGCGGCGTCGCCTCCGTCACCGTGGCCACTTGCGGCATCTTCCGTGTTCATAGGTAGGTATTACTCAGAGCGTGGTGATTTGGTGCACGCTGTTGCCATCCATGGCATGCTGGAGACGGAATGGGGATCGACGGAAGGCGTCAGTTGTTTCGCTCTTCCTTCTTTTTTGTCTTTCGGAGTTCTCATTACCTACCTACCTAGGTACCATACCGTCCCTCTGATTGACGACACGTACGTACGTAGGCAGATAACGTACCTAGAAAATTGGATATCTTATCCATAATAAAGTATTTATTCCTACATTACATTAAGGTGACGTAGATGCTAACTTCGACGCTTCTATAGGACTCGCTTAAGAAAAGAGAAATTATTAGCGCTCAGCTAGTAAAATTATGCACCTCTTTATCG
>JALLBE010000884.1:0-12840 GCA_036939795.1 Thalassiosira mediterranea
ACCACTCGACCTTCGACACTCGATGACCCATCGTCGCTCCCGCCCCAGCCATCCACTCGTCGACCATGAAAGACCTGCTGCCGACGGCCGAGGGTTCGACTATCGATTCGGTATCACTGTGAAGGCATTTCGTGGACTGCTACGATCGTTGAAAGCTCATCGCCCGCTGCCGTCGAAAGATTGCCATCCATCGAAGCCGTCGAATCTCGTCGAATCGAAGCGCCACGATCGTCGAAAGCTCGTCGCCCGCGCTGCCGTCGAAAGATCTCCAATCATTGAAGCCATCAAATTGAAGCGCTACGATCGTCAAAAGCTCGTCGCCCGCTGCCGTTGAAAGATCGCCATCCATCGAAGCCGTCGAATCGAAGCGCCACGATCGTGGAGAGCTCGTCGCCTGCTGCCGTCGAAAGATCTTCACCCGTCGAAGCCGTCGAATCGAAGCGCTACGATCGTCAAAAGCTCGTCGCCCGCTGCCGTCGAAACATCTCCACCCATCGATGCCGTCGAAGCCGACGAATCAAAGAACTAGGATCGTCGAAAGCTCGTCGCCCGCAGCCGTCGAAAGGTCTCCACCCATTGAAGCCATCGAAACCATCGAATCGAAGCGCTACGTACGTCGAAATCCTGCGGTTGAAAGATCCCCACTTGTTGCAACTGTGGAATCGAAGTGCTCATCTTCGTTTTGACGCTGGCCTGTAATTTGGCTCCGTCAATTTGCAGGGATCAACCTGAGAGCCCATCTGATCGAGGGCAATTTGCGACGCCAGCCACCATTCGATAGTAGACCAGCCTGGTCAGTCTTGCTTTGGTTTGTCAAAATTGCTCAGGCAAGGGAGATGTAGGAGGTGCAATCGACTACCAAGGACGAGGACCAGTGGAAGAGATACTTCATGCTAGAAAAGTAGAGACGAGGGTATGAACGGATGAGGTTGATTTGGCATTATCATTATTGAGGAGGGATACTGGGGCAGCAGGCAGTTCAATATGGTAGGTATGCATGCAGAAATGCGCTTTGTACAACAAAGTAACTTAGTATAATAAGACTTATTCCATGTTATGCCAAGAGGGAAAAGAGCATCAGCTCAGCGCGATGCCCTTGTGGCATCGCGCTGCCCCTTTCCCTCCCTTTTCTCTCACCCCTTCCCTCCATTTTTGCCATACAGGCATATCCACAATGATTCGTCTCAAAATGGACTAATGTGATCAACTAATTAATGGTATCAGTTGGCAATTGTGATAGGAAAGTTTTGTTACGTACAACTAAGGCAGACGCCAGCTGGAGAGGTATCAGCAAGTCTAAAATGTAAATGGTGCAGGTGCTACTTGATGTTAGAACGAAGGCTATGAACTGCTATGAAGTATGGTAACATCAGTTTATCTAATATGATAATCACTTCGAAAGAGTCTGCACTCCTCTTGCGAAAGGGTGTCTCTTGTTGCCATGTTGCCACTGTCACTATGTGATCTGGATGGTCCAGCGCGATGGTGCGTGCCGCCATTCAGCTGAAAATTTCATCGGCCTTTTGTTACAGTCACTCGTTACGTGTTGTTACAGCCACTTTTTGTTATAACAGAAATAGGGAAGATATTGGGGTATAAAAATTTGGCGAGTACGTATCCTTAAACCTTAATTACAATGTATCATGAGTTACCGAAACCTGCCGAAACTGAGCCCAAACATTGTTCCCTTTTTGAGACACGAGTTGTGCATTTCCGTTTCCGTTTGATTGCCGATGGCCGCCCGCACGGACGCCGCATACCATACATAATTCGTACCGCCTCTACATAGATACCCGCCCAGCCCCCAGCCGCTGCGCCGCGTGAGAGACAGGGGCGACGCCGACCACGCGACCCAGTCGTCCCAGGGATCGATCGACGGCGGCCGAGGCATATTCGGTGCCGCCATGAACTCCCGACAGTCCCCCTCCCCCGCGCCCATCGGGGGCGCCTACTACGATCCCCACTCGCGATGCATCAAGCTCGATTCCGAAACCTCCGCCCTCGCCTCCCGCGAGGGCATCGCGACTCTGAGCGGAGTCATCGTCGACTCGCCCGACCTGCCCTCGTTCTTGAAGCCCGGGAGGATTTTGATGGGAGAGGTCATCGAGATCATCGATCCGGAGGAGGAGGAGAAAGACGACTTTGCCACGCCGGGCGAGGAGGAGAAGCTCGATTTCGATCCCAACGCCAGCGCGGGCGGGATATTGACGAGGTCGTTCGTGGACTCGCTCAACTACAAAAGACGCGAGGATGGAGCGTTCGACGACGACGAGGAGGGCGCATTCCGCTCTGACAGGGAGCGGCTCCTACGTAAGCAGCGGCAGCTCGAGAGCGTGCACGCCCAGGAGAATCAGAATTTGCTGTTGAAGCAACGAAAGGATTGGATATGGTTCCACTCGTACAAGCTCAGTGAGGACAGGTTGTTAGAGTTGGAGGGTATACATCAACGGGAGTGTATGGATTTGCAGTCTAAGCATCAGAGGGAGCAGAGGGAATTGCTGGGGTTGATCGTGCAGTGCCTGGAGGTGGGACAGTTGGCTGGCAACGGGCGGAAGCGTGACGTGAGCGGGGTCGAGCAATCGGCACAGACGGAGGAACCGTGGCCAGAAGCCCAAGCGCCTGCCGAGTCGCGGCCCGACAGATCGACCTCTCGTACGCCCCCGCCTGACAAATCGCGCCGACGGACCACGTTGACCGACAGGATATCCACCGATCGTCAGAAGGCGGACGAGATCAAGGCCGTGATGCGAGATCGAACGATAAAGCGAGAGGATCGCCAGAAGAAGCTGGCCGAGATCAAGGAGAGGTACGCCAAGATGGAGGAGAGCCAGGACGACATGGGCAGCAGCAAGGCCGACATCGGGGATAAGGATGAGAAAGCCATGGCAGAGAAGAAGAAGCGGGAGATACACCGCGTCATGCGAGACAAGACGCTGAGCCGCGAGGAAAGACAGGAGAAGGTGAAGGAGATACAGGCGCGGTACGCTCCAGATTCGAAGAGGAAAAGTAGGAGGGCAAGCCAGGACAAGGTCGAGGAGATGAAGGCACGGGTCGCCGCCGCGAAGAAACGGAAGGAGCAGAGGGAGGGCAAGGTGAAAGATGATGATGAGGATGCGCAGGAGACAGATGAGGACGCTTCAAAGAAGCGGAGAGAGAAGGAGAAGCGCCGGTCAAAGAAAGCAGACGACTCTGGCAATGACTCAGGCTCAGATGAGGAGGATGCAGATGCTAAGAAGCAAAAAGAGAAGAAAGGCCGGGGAAAGAAAGCCAAAGCTTCAGACGACTCAAGTGACTCTGGCTCAGACACGGACTCTGCCAGCGAGACTGAGGACGACAAGGGCAAGGAAGATGATAAGAAGGAAGAGGCTGACAAACCTGCCAAAAAGGAGTCCGCAGCCAGCCGCTGGAAGAAGGCCGGCGTCAAGGTAGCAGTTGGCAACATTGTCGCCAAGTCGTTAAAACCATCCCCAGATAAGAAGGAGAAGACGGAGGAGGAGAAAGACGACGAGGACGATGCCTCTGCCACGGACAAGGGAGAGGACACCGCGAACGAGGCGGAGGAAAAGGCCGACGAGGAGGAGAAGGCCGAAACTCCCAAGGAACGCGCCAAGAACCGCTGGCAGAGGGCCGCGGTCAAGGCCGTCGTCTCCAAAAAGGTGGCCACGGAGGTAGTCGCCGCGACAAAGCGCGACGATTCTGTGCGCCAGAGCGAAATCTCCGCCATGTCCAGCGAGGCCGACATGGTGTTCGACAAGAAGCCGGAGGAAGGTGATGGGGGGAACGACGAGCCGCCCTCAAACATGAGCAGCCTAAGCACAATGCCGGAGAAGGATCCGTTGGAAGACATTCCTACCGATAGAACTCCCATCAAGAAGCTGATACGGAGGCTCAACGAGGACGACGAGGAGCTGGCGGTGCTGAAGCTGGATGGGAGGAAGAAGATCAAGAAGGAGGATTGGTGAGTCGCCATTGATCCGGGCCTTTAGTGATTGAGCCATGTGATGTGGTGTTGGTTTTGCTCGAGCACGTATGCTGGCTTGGCTTCCAGCCAAGTAAACATCACTTTGTCGGCTTGAATCGTTTGAGTGTACCCTGCATCACGCCTTGGTTTCATCCCACAATCTCACTCGGTACTATGGCGCAATCAATTCTTTCTCCTTTGAGCAGGGAGTCCCTCTTCGAATCCCTCGAGGAAAATTCAAAGCTCACGCACCTGTCAATGTCCCGTTGTGACATCACCGACGAGGTGGCGGTGAACCTCGTGCTCGCATTGGTCGAGAACGAGGCCCTCGTGACATTGCGCCTCAATAACAACAAGGGTCTGACGGACGACACCGCCAAGGGATTCGTCAAGGTGCTCAACCAGAGCAACAAGACCCTGAAGAAATTGGAACTCACGCGTACGAAGGTGACGAAGGCCTCGAGCCAAAAAATCAACGCAATATTGGAGGAGAGGGATGATGGGAAAAAGACTGCCAAGCTTCAGGCGGAGAGGCAGCAAAAGATCAAGGCGCTGCTGTCGTTCTCAGCGGGAGATGCTTTGGCGAAGGAGCTTGCCAAAAAGGTAGAAGAAGACGATGGTGACAATAAGACTGTTGAAGGAGACGAATCCACTCTTGACCAGAGTGCTCGGGACGGCGGCATGTCGGTCAGGTCGGGCACCTCCTCAAAGGTCGCGGGATCGATGGCATCATCCAGGAGGAAGATGGGCCGCTGCGGTTCAGAGACCTCTGGCACCAGCGCACGTAAACCGGGTGTCAGGTCGCAGAGCAGGACTCGGATGGGTGCATCTAGCAAGGGGGGGCCTCCCCCTACCGGACGCAGGGGGGCACGGGGGAAGAAGGCCGGGGCCGCCAGCGTCCGCGCCTCGATGACGGCCCAGGCGATGGCGCAGCTGGGCGGGGACATCGCGAACGTGGGAGCCGACGCGGCCAAGCTGAAGGAGCAGAGGAAGGCACGGGGGGAGTGCGAGACCTGCGGTCAGAAGTGCTATACGAAGAACATGTTCAAGACTACGCCGCTGACGATTGCGAATGTCGTGTACGAGGGGCGGTGCCTGAAGTGCGAACCCATGTAAGATTAAGTAATAGTAATAGTAACTACTTGACGCCTCTTTGAGATACACAATAACTATCAGCGACATTAAGGGCAAATAATCCAATACCACGGAAGCAACAACATGAAATACATCTACCAGCGAAGTCTCATTCTATGCCTTTTGTGATGGCTAAGCCACTGCTTCCAATTCGGATCGTTCTCCAGGGTGTAAGGGTTACCAATGACGATGAGGCCTCGTTTAGCCCTAGTCAAAGCAACATTCATTCGACGTTCGTCTTTCAAGAAGCCCACCGATCCACTATCATTTGATCGAACAGTTGAAACGACGATAACATCCTTCTCGCTTCCCTGGAACGCATCAACTGTATTGACTTCAACAAGGCTGTTCCCATCGTTGCGACCTCTCTGGAAGACTGGGATACGTGCATTTTGGAGCGCTCGTTTGAGGGCATCCACTTGGCCGGAGTAGGGAGTGATGATGCCTAATGACTCACACCTTAGACCATGATAAAGCAGGGTCTTTGTGACTGCTACCACGGCGCGGACTTCGCCGTGGTTCAAAAAGCTCATGCCTCGTTGTCCTTCCTTTCCTGTTGCACAAATATAGGCGACACATGACTTGCCTCTCCTAAACCCATGATTCGGCCAAAGGTTTCTTGGCAAAGGTAGCGAACGATCCTGAGCTCTAACGCCATCTGAGAGCTCACTATCGTAAAAATGCTTGTTCGGGAAAGCAGCTATGTCCGGGTGCATCCTATACTGATTCTTGAGCATACTGCTCTGAAACAGGTGGCCGACCTCAACCGGCATGGCACCACTATTTGTCTCGTCCTCCACATTTGTTGCACCAAATTCAATTAGGCGAGCAAAGAGAGAGTATTCTCCTTGCTTCCTGGCCTTGTTGGACAGTATTGTCGGAGGAAGCTGTTTGTGATCTCCTATCATGACAATTTTGGCGTGTGGAAAAGCAGTCAAAGGTACGAGACATTCAAGCTCGCTGGCCTGACTGGCCTCGTCAATCACGATGAGCCCGATTTCATAAGGATCCAAAAGTGAAATGACATCCTTGTGGCGGCTACCCATGCACGTTGCGCAAATAACTCTGGCATTGTGCAAAACCTCTGCCAACAAGCCCTTCTTTGAATACCCGGTTTTGGCATACCCTTCACCCCTCTCCAATGCTGACCATGCTAGCCTTTCTTTCACATCTTCAGGCGCACATTCCTCATTGATTGAATCAACTAGCTGTCGCAGTTGACTTCCAATGTGAACCTGTTGTATGTTTTGTTGAAGCTTTGGCACTGTTCCAATACGAGTGATATCGAGCGATAGCATAAGCATGGCAGAACATAATTGGTCCTAAATTGCGTTGCATGGGTTGGAAAAAGATAAGTGGTGAAGATTCACTGTGAGAAGTATAAATCAGCAAGCTCACCACGGCTTTGTTCGATTGGGCAAGTACAAATGACTTTTTTCCATTACTTGCAGTTTCCAACCAGACCTTTACGAGACATGCTGCAGTCCAGGTCTTCCCAGTTCCTGGCGGGCCTTGAACTAATGAGAGATGACTACTCAAGGACTTGATGATGGAGACTCTCTGGTTTTCATTAAGTGCAATGCGCCTTTCCCTCATGATCTCCTGCAATTTTGTATGGAATGCCGTCTTGGTCCCCGTAGGAGCTTGATTGGCCCCATCCTCTTCGACAGCCTGCATTCCAAATCCAAGTCTACTCAGTACCCCTTCACAACTCCGGTGAGCAGCAAGGATGCTTTTGAGATCAGCTTCCTCACGATGAAACTCCTCAGTTATAGTGCCAAAGTTGTTTTGTGATGAATACTTGCTTTCTAGAAACAAATTCAACCATAGATGCAGAGGACGATTCTTGTATTGCCCGATCTCTTCGATGGCCCTCTTCATGCGATTGAAGTTCTCGACATTAAATGCTACCACTACGTCGTATATATGCCCTGGTACGAGATCGAGGGCAGGTCTTTGGCGTTCCTCGTCACCTGCACAATCAATAACGATCGTTCTGGTACGGAAATCCAAGGATACTATCATACCCCTAGGTAAGAGCTTGATATTCTCTTTTCCTTCTCCTTTTGCCTTCTCACCACCCTCATCCTCCTGGCCCTCATCGTCGTCGTCAATCTTGGCCTTTTTGTCGTCTCCGCTCTCGTCCTTTCCATCATTTCCATCTGTTTTTGCAGCATCTGCTCGAGTAGTTGGAGCCACTTGAACTGTTTGCCCAGGGGTGAAACTGTGGTTTTGAGGTAGCGACTTGAGCTGAAAAGAGAACACGTTTCTTTTCATTTCATCGACCACTTTGCCCTCGGCGAGATCGCCTTGTGCCATCCTCTTACTCCTCGGCAGTGCTGTCCTCTTGGCTTCTTCGGTCAGCACATAACTCATTTCGGCGTCCAAAAAATGCTCATTGTACTCTACGTATGAGGCTATGCGGTCGCGAAGTTTTTCGCACTGTCCCAATATGATAGGGTGCGCAGTAAGGCCATCCTTGGTCCCAGTCAATTCTGTGAGTTTGGCATCACTCCAGATGTCATCTGTACCATTCCAGCACTTGATGACATCAACCAGTTGCTCCCTCGTTGACTGGCTGAGGCCATAGAAGGGAGAACGCTGAATTTGGTCCCCATCTACGCGGCGTCCAGACAAAACAACCTCCCTGGCCAACCTGCGTCGTTTCGAATCATGATCCATTTGGCAATATCGATCCGTGATGTGACGACGACTGTTTAGTGGCAGCGCAGGAGATCAAAAGCAGACTCCAGACTCAAGACTCCAGTTTTGACTCGAGTCCAAGATAAGTACAGAAGTCTCCGAGCCTCTTCACCTCGCTCTGCTCATGATCATGATCCCCTTCAACTTCAACGCTCACAACATGTGTATGGTACCACAGTTTACGACGACCGTCAACACTTGCTCCAACTAACAGTCGTCCCCGACACCAGGATTACTCTGAATATTTGAGAGAGCCCCAGCCCCCAGCCTTGCATCCAAGGTACGATGTCAATTAGGAGCAATTAGGGTACCTACCTGCCTACCTTGTGGTGGATCCATGGTGTAACATCTTGTAACATTGTACGCCATAATGTACGCAGGTGGACGCCCAAATCAACAAATTGCCTGTGACAATGGTAACATCCATTGATGATGTCGATTGACGATTGACTGATTGACTGATTGATGGGAAAAGATTGCGGAGCAGCGCGGAGCGCGGCGGCGGCGACACCGCGATCACTCCATCACACTCTGACGGCCACGAGGACGACGCATAGAGTGACGGCAACTAACTGCAGAGCGAGCGAAGGGAGCCGCCATCCGGCCCTTACATCGATCCCTTCGACAACGGCCCGCGCCCGCCGCCCGCCTCTCGGTTCCATCGGCGACGACGAGCGCCCGCCGTCCGTCGGCCATCGACGATATCGGCGTCCATCCAGCGTGCCATCATAATTCATAAAACAATTCGCCACTCATCATGCCGTCCCCGACGACCACCCCCCCGGCGGTCGTGCGCTCCCTCTACCGCTCGCTATTACGCGCCTCCGTCCCGTTCTCGGAATCGTCGGCGTACGCGTGCCTCATCCATCGCACCGGCCGGGCCGGAACCCTCCTCGATTGGGACGCGTGCGTGTCCAACGCCGAAAGGGCGCGGGAGCGGGCGAGGAGGAGGGGGGGACTGCGACGCGGGAATGATGAACTCGGAGAAGGCGGCGGCGGGGAGGACGGAAGTAGTAGTGGTGGCGATGCGCCGCAACGGCGACGACGCACGAGGGAGAACGTCATCCCGCGCTCGTGGGCCCGGAACCTCACGTCGTCCTACGCCGACCTGCGGGAGGAGTACGAACGACGGAACGAATTCTTCCGGACGCGGTACGGGATTATGGATCCCGACGGGGCCGACGACCCGTGGGATGATGAGGGCGACGACGACGACGAGTCACTCTCGATGGATTTCGCCGCGGGATATCATCATTTGGAAGATCGGGATGCAGAGTCGTACGATCCCGAGCGCGATCCGAAGTACGCCCTCTTCGGGCGTTTGCTGGATGAGTGGTTCGCGGGCGGCGACTACGACAAAACCGCCGGTGGGAGGGGAGGAGGGGGAGATTCCCAGTGGCCGTGGAGCCGGGGGCGCGAGGGAACGGCGACCGCGAGGAGGAGGAGGGCGGAGAAGCAGATGAGGTTTCCGTCGCAGGTGTCGGAAAAATTCACGCTGAGGGATCTCGTGCGGAGGGAGTTCCGCGCGCCGGCGGCCGACGAGCGGTACGACATGGAGTCGAAGTCTCGTTCCGAGGATGAGGGATCCGACCACGATGGCGACTCCTCCTCGATGCCAAAAAAGACTGTGTATCCCCCCTCGTCGTACATGGACGACGGGGTGCGGGTGGGGACGGCCTTCCGCGCGCTGATGGAGCTCAACAGGAAGCTGGCGTGGGCAGACGAGATCGGCTTCCCCTCCTCCTCCTCGCGGACGGCGCGGGGCAAGGAGGAGAGGGAGAAAAGGAGGCTCGCGCAGGCCGCGGGGGGGGTGAGCCCGTTCCCGTTCCCGGAGGTCGGCGAGGCCGGCGATATTTCGGACGAGGATGCCGGCGATGGCGACAAGGATGGAAACGCCAGCGAAAGCGAAATTGACGTCAAAGAGGACAAGGACGATGTTGCAAACGACGGCGAGGTCGACGCGTCCGCCTCGCCGCTCCGGCGCGGCACCTACCTTGTCGCCCACCCCCTCATGACGGGGTACTTCGCCCGATCCGTCATCGTCCTGCTCGATCACGCCGAGGAGGGGTCGCCGCCGCCCCCGTCCTCCCCCGGGAATGCCGGGGACGCAGGGCAGGCGGCGAGCGGCGACGGGGACGGAGGCGCGGCCGCCGCCGCCGGGGGGGGGACGTACGGCCTGATAGTCAACCGCCTCGCGATGCGGCGGGGGAGGTCGGACGACGACGACCCCGCCAGGAGCGAGGTCGAGCGGATGCGGCTGGAGTGGGAGGGGAATAAAAGGAGGACGCGGGAGGCCGCGAGGCTCGAGGAGGAGGGGGCGCTCGCCTCGGTCGGCGGCGGCGGCGTGGGGGATCCATCGGCGGCGGCGGACGGCGCGAAGGAGCCTCCGCGAGGAGATCCCGCGCCCCCTTCCTCGGCCCCGGCGAGGGGTCCGGGGCGCGGCGGCGCGTCGTCCGGGCCGGTGTCCCTCCTGCAGGCCATCGACTCCGAGGACCTCCCGGAGGCGGTCCGCATGGCTTTCGGTGAGTCAGTGCGCGGCGAGGACGCGGACGCGCATCGTCCTTCCTCGTGGCAATTCTTCATGTTTGCGACTCTAAAATCTTGGCGCCGATCGTTCGTCACCCCTCGATACATGCAGGTGACTCGCCCGTACGAGAAGGTATGATGTGACATCGCAACGTTTCTGGCAATGATTGTCGAGATTTGCCCGCTAACCCCACATCGCGTTTCCTGCAACAGGTGGGCCCGTCAACCTGAGCCTCCAAATGATACATCGGAGGCCTCTCGATTCCGGGGGCGATGGCAGCGGCGACGACGCGGAGGGGGCGGTGCCGGAAGCGAGTCCGGCGTCCGAAATCGGCGGGACCCTCGTGCCCGCCGTCGTCGGCGGCGGCGCCTCGCCGACAGATCCCGAGGACGCAATCTACTTCGGCGGGGACGTCATGAGGGCCTCCTACGCGGTGTTGGACGGCAAGCGCGACGCGGACGACTTCGGCTTCGTGGTGGGGGCCTCGTGCTGGTCGCCGGGGCAGCTCGCGGACGAGGTGGAGAGGGGGTGCTGGCTTCCGTTCCGCGGGCCGCCCCAGATGGCCATGACGGGGATGGTCGAGCACGGGTACGATATCGAGGCGCCGTCGGAGAGCGACGACGAGGAGACGGGGATGGGGGGGAGGAAGCTCTCGATGTTCCCGCCGAGGCCTTCGAACGTGGCGCCGTCGTCGGTGGCCGGATCCGCGGCGACGTCCGCGTCGTCGGAGGCCGGTTCGGCGGCCGCGAGGCCGGTGGGAGATCTCTGGCTATCCGTCATGTGCGCCCTGGGAGAGGGAGAGGCGGATCTGGCGTACATGATGCTGGAGAGCAAGAATGTTGCAAATGAGCTCGGCGATGCGTCCGACAATTTCGACAGGTGACGCTAATTTAATCGCTCGAAACAATAGGCATGCATTCGTACGTTCATATGGTACGATATGTTCTCAAATGCCGAGTGAACTGATGGCGCTCGAGAGCTCCTTGCTCAACCTGTGCATTGGCAGCCCCATAACTGTGAAAAAATCTCCTTCCATCCTCTCGACTAATTGTCCACCGATTCCTTGGATTCCATAGCTGCCGGCCTTATCCATAGGCTCCTTCGAAGCAACATAAGACATGATGTCATTGTCAGACAACGAGGCAAATTTCACGTTCGAAGTGTCGGTGAACGAGAACATCAACTTCTCTCCGGTATGTCCGTCCACCCCGACAACATACACTGCCACGCCGGTGTGAACCTGGTGCCAATTGCCACTGAGGCGTCCGAGCATTCCAACTGCATCTGATTCGTCCTTTGGCTTTTCCACTAGATCCATTCAAAATAAGGCCAACATTTAAGGCTGAGGGCAATGGTACTATGATACAACAACTGCTTCAAGGGATACATCCAATCGTTCTAGAACTCACTGATGGATCCATCTAAATCGACGATGGTGTCGCTGCCAATGATCAGCGTCAATTCACCATCACTTTCCAAAGTGACACCCATCGCATGTGCCTTCCTCTCTGCCAACGTCCGCGCGTAGTCGTGTGGAGTTACGTCCTTGTTCGCTAGCTCAATTTGTAATTCCTTCGAGGGCGAAGCAGAAAAACCGAGCATGAGTGAACCTTAGTCATACCTCGCTCACAACCATAGTGCAATATCAAATGTCAGTTGATACCTCTTCGTTTAGTGGAGAAGGCGTTGCCGTATACCGCCCTGACAAACCCATCATATCCTTCCATTATATATGAAGTAGCAGGGGGTATTAGCTTTTTTTCATAGGATCCGAGATCTGCGATGATAGAGCATAATGTTGTCTTACCAGTATTTCCCGTCGCCGAGGCGACTGGCTGGCCAATACGAGTCTCACTTTTGACGACGGGTCCGAGGATGGTCCAATTTTGTGAAAATTAGAAACAAGGAGAGACCCTTGTCCGCCCTGTCCAGAATCGGTAGTGCTAGACGTCATGGATATGTGACTTCGTGGCGGCAGCGCGAGGGTGCTTTGGGTTGACCTCCCTGAGGAAGTAGGATTGTGCACCCAGCTTGACACAGGAGTCAGGTGGGAGAGAGCGACCAGTACTGCTAGATATCGACCAATTATGCCCATGGTCGGTCTCAGAAAGCAGCTCGGGTGAAGATTTGCCAGGTTTGGGACTACGGTCGGACGCGACGGCCGGGATCGATTGCTAACGTATTGCGGCGGTGGCGGCGAGCAGCTCGACTTTGTAATCGATCGGCGGGGTCGGCTCACTCATCGCAAGGGAGGGGGCGCCCACTGCGCTGGCAAGCACAGGCCTGCATGGGCGATGGGGATTGGGGATCTGATGTATTTTGGCGATAAGATTTGATACTACCCCACTGGTTCCTATGTCTATAATTTTACCAAATGGCGCGAACCTTACAGACTACATACAGCTACATACCTACCACACTACGTTATCTACTTCAACCTGCTACTTCAACCATCTAACACTATTGAAAACGCAGCAGCTGCAAGCTTCGCGATCAAAAGAGGGACAGATACAAA
>JALLBE010000885.1:0-12825 GCA_036939795.1 Thalassiosira mediterranea
AAATTTTGAAATGGTTATTTCATTAGAGGGGAGTCCTTCGACAAGACGGGGACTCTCACGAGCGACCGGCTGAGGCTGTACTCCGGTTCCGGACACTCCAAAGTCGGCTATTTTCACTGTTCCGTCGTCCTTGATGAGAATGTTACTCGGCTTCATATCGTTGTGTATTATATTGTTGCGATGCAAGTATAGCAGTCCTTCAACGACTTGGCGCGTAATCTCACGCAGATTTTCGTCATTGAGCCTGTTAGAATGGGGCTCGCTTGCATCCTTCTTAATCATATTCATCAGGTCGCCTCTTTGAGCGTACTCTGTAATCAATCGCCTTTGGTGGCGAGGTTGTTGCTTGGAAGAGGAGCGTGCCTACGTTCCACATGAGTCGTGTCTTTCACCATATGTGCGACGTCATCTTTGGATTCGTCGACCCTATACTTTGACAGAGAATCCATTGTTAGAATGACGCTCAGATCTGAAGCATTGGTGATGATAGGATCTGGTCTATCAACAACTCCTTGGTGCTCTCTCGCATCACCTATGGTCGTAGATGTGAACAGCGTTGTACTGGATTCGGCAGCCCGTTGCTACCTTCTCCATTTTCGTGTTACTCTTCAAAAGATAATGAGAAAAATCGACGGAGGCACGTAGTCAAGGACCTGACGAGCTTAGCTTGAATACGTAGGCTGGAGATCACGAGGGGCGCCGCGCGATTCGACAGACGAAGGAGCAGCTCAAGCACTACATATGGGTTGTCTTGGCGAAACCAAGATGAAGCTGACGCCACAATTGAACGCGACTGTCGCCAGCGGTGGCAAGTTGAAACGACAGAATCTTTCAAAGAAGAAAGAAGGTGAAGGCCGCCGAGAGAGGCGGCTGTGATGGGTGTAGTATTCCTGATTTTGAAGGGAACATTTGGGACACATGAACCTCGAACATCGTAGAATTGATCACAAGGCACATCATGTGTTATCTTGTATTATAAGAGTGCACATGTTGGCTTGCTTTAGCGTCTCGCCTGCGAAAGATCACACCAGCAAGATGACTCTTGCAAGATGTACTTGTCTCATTCATTTCTGATCATGCACTCTTCAAGAGGTCAATAGCCAATCTGATGTTGTTGAGCACAGTGTTAAGCCTTGCAGTGGGGTAGTGTAACAGGAGCCAGAGGCCTGACGGCTACATGCCAGAACCAGCAAAAGTGATTGTGCGCTGCAGGTAGTACTAACAGTAGTCGATGCAGTAGACGCAGAGAGGCCATGGGCCTTGGGAGAAATAGCATGAGCATAGCACCTGAGGAATTTGTAACGGCAAGACATTGAAACTTATTTCGATCGCCTCCGACTTTTATGGTATGGAAACATTGGGCAAAGTATAATGATAATGCCATGCTCGATAGCATTTATGAAGACTCTCTCACTATCTTTATCGGCTTAACGGGGCACGCTAACGAGAGAGGCAGCAAGGGAACATTCAACATTCGGACACTCATTTCGGCATGAATCACTTTCATTTGCTTCAAGACCAATCTATGGTCCGAAGTTAGATGCAAAATAGATGCAGTCTTCCAAAAACTACATGATTATCATTTTCATTTGAATGGTTGCGCACATTACTGCGTGTCTTGTTGGCTTACAAATGTTGTTGGCTTACCAATGAATTGCAGCAGGTACTGTCGCCGAAGGAAAAGCCGGAGTCTTGACGACTGCGCCAGAACTAGCTGAGGCGACGGTTGTATTGCCAGTAGCCAAGGGCGCGATTGACGCACCTGATGTTGCAGTTGTAGACGCCGAGGGCACGGACGTAGCGCTGGAGGCAAGGGCATTATTGGTGCTCACAACAGGAGCACGATTGGCAGCATCCGAGAGCGGCGGTGGCGTTACGGTATTCTGCAATCCGAGTCCTCGGTTGTACGCCGCCATCTCCCTCCAGTACCTATCGTTATCAGCCCTCTCCAAGTCCTTGTATTTCTGGCGTTGGTCGGGGCCCAGGGCTCGCCAGTGCTCACCCAGTATGGCCCCGGTGATTTCGATGCCGTTTGCGCGCAACCTCGGACGGAGCTCGAAGGTGTAAAAGAGGTAGGCTGTGATAGGATGCTTGGGCTTGTTGGGGTCCTTGATTTTATTGGACCTCTTCTTCCTCCTACCCTTCGATGTAGCTCGAATCCTGGGCTTCTTCGAGGTATGTGCGGACGACTTGATGGACCCGTTGGCCAGGTTCTCCTTCGAGGTCGAAGAGGAGGAGGGGTCCCCGCCGAGGGACTCCCATTCAGATCGGCTTATTGCTATCTTCGAGGGCATTTTCTCGTATTTTTGAAAAGAAAATGAAGATAATCGACGAGTTGTTCTATGTCGAACACCAGTTCACCTGATTTCAATCGGGAGGCGACGAAGGTAGACAACTGATAAGCTGCGCGATCAGCTGCGATCACGCTGCGATACCGAATACCCCCTGGCGTGTTCGATTCGATAGAGAAATAGAGCGATTGAATGCGACTGACGCCCGCAGTGGTGGGAATCTTTCAAAAGGAAAGTGAAAGTGAAAAAAGTGTGGTGAAGTCTGGGGAAGCTTGAAGGTTCGGAGGAAAGAAAACGAAAAATCTCGACGACTGGCGCGCCGGAAATATAAAAGGTATGACATAGGGGTATAAATTCTTATCTACTAGGAATTATTTCTAATAACAAATAATTTGTAAATTTAGTATATTTCAAAAAATCAAATCTCATCAATTTTAAAAAGGTAGAGCCCTAATGTTTTTCCTTTATGAACATTTTAGTCCCGCCGATGCCCCTCGTCCTGCTTGAGGCTTAGGAGGAGAAAGCAACCTTCACCCAATCAAGCTTCCCCTGCCTCCACTCAAGGCTCCACTCAAGCTCCACCCGCATTGGCAAAGCTTCGAGCTCGACCTCGCGTCTCCAGTCTCGGGCCACGGCGTCTCGCTGGTACTATCAAGACGATTCATCGCGCGCGAGGAAGCAACTAAGCTCTGGCCTGTGCATCATTTGCGGCAGAAGTACCAGGAGAACTGGGACGCGAGGGTCTCGCGAAGGCTTCAACATAGCCGATTTCAAAATCGTGTAGGGGCTACTCGGGCAGGCAAAGACAGTGCCGTCGTCAAATCAGCGAGCCTGGGAGGGGGAGAGTCAGCAAGAGGGTTCGTAACGAGCAGTCGGGTCTCCACCCATGTCCTCGACGCGAGCGGGGCCTCCAGGCATGCCGCCGGGGAGCTCGGCAGGGACAGTCGCGTCTGCTCGATCTCGACCAGTTCCACCTGCTCTGTCGTGTAACCTTTGCCGGAAGCCTCTCGCTACGACTTGCTTCCTGTGTGCCTGCGATTGCGTGTTTTGTGAAGGTGAGTGGTCACGATAGGATGCAGCTTGAGTCGAGCCACAATCGGCACAATCATGTCAAATAGTACAGAGTGCAGTGCCCACCAACGCAATCAGTTCTTACAACTCAATATTTCACTCAATCCCATCACATCACGCTCTAGACTGTACCTACGCACACTTTGAACACAACAGCAAGTGCCCAACCTGCCATAAGACACTCAGCGAAAATGATTTCACAGAACTCGTCGTCGCAGACAACCAGATGTCAACAGACATCTCGAAGACGAGCATGCAGGCTCTGTTTTCGAGGAAAGGCAGCAGCGGGAACCTCGTATTTGCAGACTTATGCCAGAGCCTGATCCGCCAGATTGATGTATCGAAGCAGAGCACGAAATTTCTGCTGAAGCAAATGCTCGTAGACTCGCACCGAGCTCGCGCATCGAGTGGGGCTGCCGTGAGAGCGCACGAATCACTGAAAGCAGAGAATACACATCTCAAACAGCTGAATTCATCTCAAAGGCTGCAGTATGAGCAAACGATTAATGACCTGCAGAATAAACTCAAAGCGAGAGAGGGTACGATTGCAGAGTTGAACCAGATGCTCGATAAATTTCGGAAGTATCATGGTGGTGGAGGGAGTGGTGGCAGTGTGGCTCCTAATATGGTTCCGAACTCATCCGCTGCTAGCATAGTCAGCGGACGGGGGTCGGAGCCACCTCTACGGGGATTGATGGCACAGCGCGCAGCCAACCAACAAGCCCAACAGAATGCAATGAATGGTGGGAAGCGGCCATTTATGAACAACATGAACATGAATCGACAATCGACGGGGACAAATTTCCGACCATTTTCTTCAAGCAACAGCAGTGGTGGATCTATTGCTTCCAGTGCACCTCGGATACGAGAGTTAAGTGCCAACACGGGGTATCATTTTACCGGAATCCCCAATCAGAACATGAACAAACGTCGACGAGGCGGCACACCATCGTCACATGACGCGGGTACCCCACATCATGCCATGTCACCAAACACAGCGTTTGCCCTTAACCAGGGACCGCACGGGAGAAACATGTTCCATGGGCGACGGTAACGATAGTGGCATGGGCCGTACAAATTATTGCTTGCTATGTCGGAGTAACACTTCTTTGCAAACAATAAATGCATAAAATCAAAGATATAGTACGTTAATTTCACTTTTCACCCCCATAAAGAAGTTGCTGTATTGTGCAGCTACCTCGTTCCCCCAGAAAACGAAATCCATCCTAATTCAATCCTTCACCAATCATCACTCTCCTCCCCACTACTGGCACCTTGCTCTTCATCGCCACCGATGAGAGGTTCTGTAAGATTCGTTCTGTTTGAACCAGCACGCTCTGACTTCTTGGATCTCTCAGAAGCTTTGGACCGCTCTGACGCTTGTGAACGATGAGAGGCCATGATACGCTCGGAGGCAGAATCATACTTGATCAAATTGTCACGAATTTTGCGAAGACTGAGGAACCTGTTGGGAGAGAGATGCATGATGAAAATGTTGCAGTTATTGAGAAAGCCGCCCTGATAACATCCATCTCTGTAATGCGAGCTGTCTGTCTATCTTCACTTACCTGAATATTTCTATTGCTGTCAAGGAAGCCAGGACGATGTAGAAGAACGGCATAATTTGCTTCAACGTCAAGATCTCAGCATCAGTCAAATACAACTTGTCCTTGTTCTCCGACATGTAATCCCAGTACGTGTCCGGCGAGGAGAGCATGGCTATGATGACGAAAATGTAAAAGAATGCAATCAGGGGGCCCATGTAAGCGCTGATGGTGAGACCCACCCTCTTGCAATGCTTGGTATAAAATCCAATCACTCCCATGATGGTCGAAAACAGCAAGACCGAACCAAACGTCAATGACGCGATGACAGCCTCCATCGCTGGCTCGGAAAAGCTGAAATTGATGGCCAGACCATAACCAAGGAAGGTCAAGCCAATCAGACCATCCAATACATGGATGGTTTTCACGAGGAACTGCCCAAATTTGTGGCAGCAGCCCAGTTGGGCATCCTTCGCATCCTGTTCCTCCTGCGACAGCTTTGGCTTGGATTTTTTCTTGCTCTTCGACGAGGATTTGGCCGACTCCTTGGCAGCCTTGGAGTCCTCGAGGCGCTTATCCCTCTTTTTTCGCCTCTCCTCGCGTTCCTTAGTCCTCGCCTCGCGCTGCGCGTCCTTTGATCGGGACGACGACGACGGGTCGTCGTCCGCCATGAGCGGCGACGCCTCCGCCGCCGCCTTGTCCTCCTTACTGGACTTCTTGTCCTTCTTCTTCCCCGGTAGCCCAAACTTCGGCATCTTTCTAAACCCGTTGCGGCCAACTAGCAGCAGGCTGAGTTCGTTGTCCCTCCCGTAGCCGACGAGACAATTGCCATTGCCGTCGCCGTCCCGTGCGTAGCGACGTTTCTTACTAAAATTTTATGGGCGATGCCGCGGGCGGTGGTTACTGACAGTTACTTACAGATGAGGATCTACCAGCATGTCTCACTTCATTTTCGTTGCCTGTAGAGAATATTCAACTATTCATGATGAGAGACATGATGGTGTACCGTAATTTAATCTGATCTGAGGATGGAGATGTGATCTTGCTTTTGTAGCGACATAAAGAAATGCCGCCAGCCACCCGAGTTGATCGGGTATCGTAGTATGTACGATAGGGTATCTATCGGGTTTCAGCGCGTGGTCGTTGATGACCGTTGTGCGACGAGCGACGTACGACGTACCAACGACGCCGTCATTATTTTGGCAAGCGACGACGCGACCGAGCGACGGCTCTAGGTACCAAAACGAACCCATAGGAGAGGCAGGTTGACGGCCATGATGTCGGTGACGCCGTATCAAGGTAGCGAGTCGAACGGATCCGATTCCCCGCTGCCCCAGGCATCATCATTGCCATCAATTTCCTCCCAAAACTCTACGCGGAGACGGAAATCACGGTCTCCACCAACGGCTCTGTCGTCACCGCTTTCAGAGTCACAGCATGATGAGGAGTCTATCCATTCGTCGGCAGCCACCGCTGTTGGCGATGGCAACGGTGGTTCGGGGTTACCAAAGCTGCCATCTATTGGAAGTAGTGAGCGCCGCGCTACAATACGAGAGATGATATGCAATTTCGTCTACAGCAAGTCAAAAGCTTTCGTATTTGGCCAAATGTTATCATTTCTATTGGTGAGTTCAGGAACGTCACGTATATATCTTCGTATCACCATCATGTACAACGTTATTCACTGAATTAACGACCCTCAAACATCCAACCGGATTGAATAGGCGAGCACTTCGGCCATACAATCGAAGCTGCACCTGGACTGTAACTTGTCAGCACCTACATTTTCGATGCTCTCATTTTATTTTCCCATGAGCATGATGTGTATCGGATGGATGGTTTGGAAAGAGCGGCTCCGTGATAAAATTCATGATTTGATTTTTCGAAGGCAGGGCTCTTCTCTCGGAAACGAAGCCGGGAATGATGGTGGTGCATCTAGCGATGTTTCACAGCACAAATCAGAAAATGCAATACTTGCCAAACCGGAGAAGAGAAACCACTTGCTCACTAGATGGTCTCAAAATCCACCATCAACAGAGGCAATTAGTAACGATGATCCTCATGGATGGGATGATGAAGGTTCCCACTATCTTGCTAGTGAGGAGACTGACTCTGGTGCAAAATCATATTCTTTATTTGGATTGGTTCCTCTCAATTGTCCTCTGCGTACTTATGCAACAATCGCTCTGGTTGATGTCTACGCAAATTACACAACAATTATGGCATTCAAGTACACCACGCTTCCCAATGTCTCACTCTTTGATGCACTTGCAGTGCCTTCCGCAATAGTAGTGTCGAGAGTATTTTTTGGACGACGATATTCCAAGTATCATATGCTTGGAGTTTGGGTGTGCAGTATTGGCATTATAATGAATGTGTTTCGTGAGTATCGCGAGGAAAAACATATGAAGGAAGTAGGCGAAGATGGATTGAGTGAGCAAGAAAAGATGATTGAAGAAGACTATCCTCATAAGATAGGAGGTGACATCCTTGCCATGACAGGAGGGATTCTTTTTGGTATTGGGAACACATTGCAAGAAGTTACTGTCAAGGGCAGCTCACTCGTTGAATACCTTGGGTGCATGACGTTCTTTGCATCAATCATTTCCTTCTTCCAAGCATTGATACTAGAAAGGGGTGCAATCATGGCATTTTTTGACCAGACAGGGAGTGAAACCTGCCCAAAAAATGAGGGCGCGATTCTTTTCTTCATATTTGCTGTTGGTAGCTGGCTGACTTATGCAGGCATCGGCGCTTTCCTACAAATATCAGATTCGGCGTTCTTGAATCTGAGCTTCCTGACAGCAGACGCATGGACCGTAGCGTTTTCGGTCTTTGCCGAAGGCATCATCCCTCCAGCAATGTTCTACATAGCTCTTGTTATCACCATCTCTGGTGTCTTCATATATGAGGCTGCTCCTAACCCAGTGGTTGGAGTAGATGACGTCGTGGGCGAGATCCAGATGACAGAAACTGATGTGACCGAGGAAGTTAGAGACCCCAGTGTTCATAGTCTCACATGACGGCACTGCTATTTTCGGGTACTGATTTCCAACCCCTGAAAAATCCGCAACGCTAGAGCCCCAGCCTTGATATCCAGAGAGTCAGCATGAACCGACGCTGTGCATCTGATGCACATATTGTAACAGGCAACATTATTCTTCTGTTCCAGACCAATTACTCAGCACTTGAATGCGATTCAGGCCAAACATTTGGCCATACATTTAACTGTACATAGATTTCCCTTCATTCTCCAAGCGGCAATCTCTCCACAAAATCGTAACATTCATCATCAACCCGTCCAATTGCCACTGCCAATCCTGGTTCCACCAAGGCAGGGCCCCATATGCCAACTTCTTTCACAAGACTTGAGCTCCAGCAACTCCAAATTTGGTTCATTGGGAATGAATTCGCGTTCGCCCACGTTTACCTGCCGAACCTGCGCGCACGACGTCCCCTCAAGCCACCGACTCCTCCCTGCAAAGTGCCAACAGCAGCTCCTGCGGCAGCACCGTCACCTGCATCCATTCCAGGAAGGATTGCACCAACTGTGGAAAGTAGAATAAGAATTAGTGAGAAGAGATCATTCGATGGACAAATTTGTAAAGTGCAAAGTCCCCTCCTTGAATAATGCATGCTGGACAAAAAAGTCATGTTCACGATGCAAGAAAAGCGCAACTCTACTCACCAATAGCTCCCTTGACGGCACCTCCAGCGGCTCCTCTAGCGGCACCCCCGATGACACCGGGTTGCCGACGGCCATGAGACTGCGGCGCGGGCGCAGGAGCCGGCCTGGGAGCGGGAGCCGGGGCAGGCTCTGGTGCGGGGGCCGGGGCGGGTTCCGGCTCCGCCTCTACCACGGGCGCCGCCCTCGATTCCTCCAATTCGAGCGTCATATCCTCCACCTTGTGCTGCAATTTCTCCAATTCGATGTCCTTCTCGTCCAACTCGGTTTTCAAGGCGAGGATCTCCTCGTCCATTTCTTTCTTGGCGGATTCGAGCTCCTCCAATTTGGCCTCGGCGTCGGCCTTGTCTCCAGTGAGCGCCTCGATCTCCCCGCGGAGTCCCTCGGCTTCCTCTCCCCCATCCCCTCCACCTTCACCACCAGCGGTAAGAGTCTTCATGAATTCGATATTCTTCAGCAACTTCTTCGTCTGCAGACCTGAGAGCCCGAGATCGTTCTTGAAATCTTCGGTGGTGAGACTGAGGAGGAGATCGCCGTCGACTCCCTCCTTGACGAAGGCCTGAGCCTGTTCGCCGAGGCCCTGGGCGCAAAGCCACATGCCCACTTCCTCCGCGTCGAAGTCCTTGAGGTCCTTGATTGCCATGATTCGTATCTTTTCTGTTTTCGTTGTACTGATCGTTCGATTTATGAGCCCTGATGGCGCTGCCCACGATATGAAAGGCGAAAGTCGATCGTATCCGTGATCGTATCGAGCGATCGATCAATCCCGGCGGGCGTTGGGGGTTTGGGGGGTTGCTTGGCGTTCCAGTGTGGAGTCGCTCGTGCATACATTGTACGATACCTACACATTGAAGAAGAAGAGAGAGGCGGGCAGGTGATTGCGGACGGATGTCGGTGGACGGAGCGAGGAGGCCAAGGCAAAAGATTGCATGCAAATATCAAATGAAGAATAGATTTTATACTGATTCCTACGATACGTTGCATTGGGTATCCACTCATATCTTTTCTTTCTTTATGTCTCAAAGGAAGATTCGCCATTTTTTGTCTCGTTCTTGCTCGTTCACTTCATTTCCAGCTCTGAACTGCGAGTTGCAAGTGCGGCGGCATCCCGCGCATCTATCGCCGTGTGCTGGCTGGGGCGGCAAACATCGCAGAGTCCGAAGCGAGTTCGGGTCCGTGGGGGTCTCGGGCTGTGGCTATCGCGGAAGCGGATCCAATCGCATCTGAATCCATCATGGCGGCCGAAGGCGATGATCGCGGCGATGGTGCCAGCGACGGCGCCAACTGGGTGGCGCGAGTCCACCCCGAACTCCGAAGCCTACTCCGCAAGTTCCCCAGCTTGACATATGACTCACCATGGAAGGTCCGTCCGGTCAGCGCGATGCGGCACATCCCTGCGCCGACACCGCGGGGCGTCCGTAGAGAGTGGATCAGGGACATCGGCGCGTACTACTATCCAAAAGAGAAGAAGAAGAATGAAGCTGCGTCTACGAAGAAGAAGACGAGGTCGGCGATACTCTGGATACACGATGGAGGGAGGATAATGGGATGCGCGGGTGGGGCGTGCGAGACGGCCATTTGTTCGCGGCTCGTTCAAATATTCGACGTGCCTGTGTTGAGCGCGAAGTACAGGCTGGCTCCGCGGCATCCCTTCCCTGCGGCCATCGATGACGTCCAAGGCGCGTACCTCTGGCTGGCGTCACGCCTGCAAACTCTCGACTCGGAGGAATCGGACGATTCGAGCAACGACGACAACCTCAGCGATGACGATGGCGGTGAAGGCGAGATTAGAATAGCAGTTGCAGGAGACAGCGCCGGGGGAGGCCTGGCCGCCGAGCTGTGCCAACGCCTCCTCGACGAATCGGAAGTGCTCGCCAAAATGTCGTCCATGGCGCCTCCTCCCGCGGCCCTCCCGGTGTGTCAAATGTTGATATCACCCATGCTCGACGATCGGACGTGCATCGACGAGGGCCTTGCGAAAGTGGAGCCACATCCGATTTGGAATTACGCGAGCAACGTGTACGCGTGGACGAGTTACCTGGGCAAGGATTACAAACCCGGAGACGAAGAGTTGCCGAAGTATGCCGCCGCGAGTCGGAGGGAGGATCTGGCGAAACTTCCTCCGGCGTACATCCAGGTCGGGGATCTGGAGCTGTTCACGGCGGAATGTGCCGAGTACGCAAAGCGGTTAGAATCGGCTGGTGTTACGACGGAGTTCGTGGAAATCAAGGGTGGCTTTCATGGGATGCTGACTTTCGCCGCCAGTTTGGGATCCAAAGAGGGGCCTATCGAAGAGTCATGGGATAGACTACGGGCATTTGGCGAGAAGTATTTGTTCGAAGTTGCATGAAGCAATGGTATCTCTCCTCCATAGACATCACTGCAGGCTGATCAGAAATGATATCTTGCGGGCTATCCCAACACTTACACTTCCGTTAAGACATTTCAGATGACTCGGTATGATAGATAACTAAATCACAGCATGCCATCTCGGCTAGCTCTTTATTTCTGGATGATGCCAGGTTGACACATTATCTGAGCAGATCTGAGTTTGGTTCTGGTGGATTTCTTGCACATGTGAATAATCGGGCCCAAAATAATATGCAGGTAGGTATGGCGCCCTCTAAATCAGACAAAGTTAGAAATATGGTGAAAGTGGGAATAGTTACGATACACATTTGTGAGCTGCGTTGACAATGACAGTTTGGGGCCTTTGCTCTTGAGTTTGGCTATGTGGCATACATATCATGCGCGACAATCAAGTCTGATCCTTTCAATCGTCAGTACAAGATTACTCTAATCATCCTCACTCTCACCATCAGCGTGCCATCAGACTCCATTTATTGTTCACCATTGGGAATCCCAAATTCATCCACAATCGAGAATGATGATACGGTCTTGCTTTGGCACTGGTGCCATCTCTAAAGCCCTTTCTATACAATTCCTACAACCGTTTCAGTATCCATCATTGCCCTGTAGAATCACTTCTGTCTCGAATTCAGACACTTCATCGCCCACACTGCCCCTCCAAATCCGTTGTCCACATTCACCACCCCCACTCCAGGACTGCAGCTGTTCAACATCGTCAACATCGCGCTGGCGCCCCCCAGACTCATCCCGTACCCCACGCTCGTTGGCACCGCCACCACCGGCACGTCTACCAGCCCTCCCACCACAGAGGGCAACGCCCCGTCCATACCCGCGCACACTATCACGCAACCCACGGATGGATCGCGGAGTTTCGGTATGTTCGAAATGATGCGATGGAGACCCGCGACGCCGCAGTCGTACACGCGCGTTACCGGGACGCCAGATAGGGAGAGGGTCATGGCGGCTTCCTCGGCTACGGGGAGGTCAGTGGTGCCAGCGCACGCGACCACTACGGACTGTCTAGTAGAGCTCTCTGTCGCGTCATTGTCGTCAAGTTTCGGAAGAGCGTTGGCCCGTACGGAAACTATGCGCGCCGTCTCATGATACTCCATCACCCCGTGCTCCAACGGCCCCAACTCCGCGACGGCGTCATAATGCTCCTTCTCTATTCTTGTCGCGAGGATCGCTTGTGCCGCAGGGCTCACAGTCCCCCCATTTTCGATCGTTTCGTTGATCTTCTGGGCAAAGCTGTCCAATATGGCGTGTATCTGGGAGGGGGTCTTGCCCTGCCCGAAGACCGCCTCGGGGAAGCCCGCGCGGGATGCGCGTGAGTGGTCGAGGTTGGCGAAGGACGAGAGGATCTCGTCCGGGGTTGGATCGAGGGATGGCGATGTAGTTGCGTAGGTGTGTCGATGGGGCGACGCGGCGGTCGACGCCGGCGTCGACGGCAGCGGCGTCGAAGCGACCGATGCCCGTGCCGACGAGCTTCGACAGACCGCGCAGCGCCACCGCCTCTCGAGATGCAAGGCCGCCCTCCGGACTAGCTGACCGCTTCGCTGGATGAGCACCATGGTCACTGCCTGCCAATGAGATGTGGGATGTGGCGTCCCAAGAAAAGTGATGTGAAATGTGAATCTGCCGCCTTGCGTCATCGTCGCGTCATCGTGCGTCACACCTGATGGGTTTTGTGTGATCGTTCAATTATCACGGACTCCTATCGTCTGGCCGCCTCTCCGATGGCGGAGTAGCGTGGGTTCCACGTGAAGGTCAAAATCGAGACTCGGGCTCCGTCCGCTCCGGCCGCCGTGACCCAGTGAATGTCAGTAATATGATTGATACAATAATGTGATTAATTGCGCACGTG
>JALLBE010000886.1:0-12826 GCA_036939795.1 Thalassiosira mediterranea
TAGTGATGTACAATACCCAAAATGTCCGAAGCCAGTCTCAGTAATACCACATTCGCCGTTAGAATCTCTTGCTACGACATTACGATGGTAATAGCCCCAAAGACAAGCTTTACATATTGACTACCATGTATCGTTTGTGTAAAACGAATATGGGAACGAACAAGATGGTGTCAAGCAGTGAAGCCCGAAGCAAAAATATGCACATCTCTCTCTAGAGAGAAAGCGGATACCAGTGTAGGAGCAAGTAGGAGATCAGATTTGAAGCTCACATTTTCCTACAACGTTGCAATCCTATTCACCATAACCACGCAATAGAGTTGAAATACCCCAGGCTTCACCCATTCAATAGACATCCGCGCATTTCTATCGCCGAGGTCCAATACGCCGAGGTCCAATAGGCCAAGATCCAACAAAATGCCACGGTCCAAGTTTCCAAGGTGCAAGTTGCCAAGTATTCCAGAAACAATGTCGCCGCAGCCTGCTGGTCTCGACTTGTCATCACGTGTAGCGAACTCCGATGATGGCAAAATCCAGTGCAAAGCCGACAAGAGAGTGAGGTTCTCAAAGCAAGTCACAATAGCAATCTACCGTCATGGCTGTCACTATGATCAATCAAAGTCATACTCCAAGAAGGATTATGATACGTTCAAGTTAGACTTAGTTTCCGAGGCAAGCCGAATCAGGCAATTGTTAGTGGATACGGCAGGCCCGTCTGGGAAGTGCTCATTCAAAGATTTACTGAAGTATAATCTATTATCAGTTGAAGAGTTCGTTGGCATAGAGCACTTCGTCATGTTTGACACACTGAAGAAATCGCTGAAAGACCGCACCGACCACACTGTGGCAGTTTTGGAGGAACAGGAGCGTATCGCATGCGTCAAAAGTGATACGGACAACCGTCCTATGGAAATATTGGCGCAGTTTTCCACATCGAAATCAACCAAGTCTGTGAAGCGAGCAAGGATTCGCGCGGCTGTGGCTGCTTAAGCATAATACATTGACTCATACATTGCTATTTTCTCAGCCTGAAATAGAAGGGTACTACACCTTGTGGCCTAACATTATTCAAGAGAAAGTCGATCAACAGTGCACTTGGTAGCGTTGCATTGAAAATGCTGATTTGTACCGTATCTGTGAGGAGATGTGACAAGCATAGGTACAGTGCTGAACGATAGCTTTCGCCTCATCAGTACAAGTATGTACACTTTCTTCCGAACCAAACACTTGAATCAGGCGTCGAAACTGTATTGAAAACAAACCCCTAACAATACTCTCTTATTGCACTATATTCATTCAAACAACCAGCAATCAAATCCGAAGCGAGATTCAGACATCCGTACCTAGCAACACCTGCGACTCAATTATCCGCGCAAAGGACTGTAACTCCAGCAGTCCCTGGGAGAACCTCCTTCTGAGCTCTGGCCTCACAAATGATTCACAAGATGTGCAGGTCCTCGAAAAGTGTAGGTTAGAGAGACACTTCTTGTTGACCTCCGAAACACAGAATTCCTCGTCAAGTTGAAGCGTCACTCTGACCTCGACTTCAGTGTCGGTCACAACTGGTTGATCCCAGTTGACTTCCTCTACAGTGGCCACCAGTGCCTTTTCCATCCTCTCGGCGATCGTGTACAGGGTGCCCACATCTATGTCAATCACAGGTGAGACCATGAACCCACCCACTGGTACGAAGTAAGGAATCACGCCCATTTGTTCCAGGTTCTCTTTGAGGCAGGCAACGGTGCGCCTTCGCGTAGATTCGTCCTTGTGGATGCCGGATCTGCTCACAAGTGCACCCCACATGAGACCCTGCCCTTGCAGATAGATGAGACCGTTGCTGATCTTCTCCAGGTGGCGAAAGATAACTTTCATCTCGTCTCCGAGCTTCTTGATCGAGTCAAAGTACAGTGGTAGAGTCCTCAGAACCTCAGTGCCGGTCATCAATGCCCTGGCAGAGGATCCAGCGAATGTGTGGGACTGCATGACGGTCCGTCCATTCGATCCAAGGAGAGCTCCTCCAGTCTAGCGCGCGAGAATATGTGAGAAGTGTTTGTTGAGTAGGTTTCTATACAACACACATGAGAGATGCATGATACGAACTTCCTCACCTTAATAACTGCTCCAGAGAGGGGATAGACACCACCACCAATGGCCTTGCCAAATGTCACAGCGTCAGGGTTGAGATCCCAGGCCTCACTCAGAAAGAGCGTACCCTGACCATGCCTACCAAGACCGCACATGATCTCGTCAGCGAGCACCAGTATACCACGATCCTGCGCCTTCGTGATGTATGCTTTTAACAGGTCCCTGGGCCATGGCAAGCCGACCTGCGACGAGCCCCACTGAGGCTCAACAAGAAGCACACCTATTTCCTCTCCATGTTCCTCAAGGAACTTATCGAACCTGGCCAGCATCTCTCCTTCGTCGAAGGTCTCGCCGGCCACAGGGACCGGATACTCCAGCTGTGCATGTCCCTTGGAAAAGAGGGGACAGGCTGCTCCGAACGATGTGGAGGGAGGTCCGTGGTAGGACTTGGCACCCACCGCGACCATCCTACGCTTGGTGGTGGTACCGTACTTCACGAACTGCAGTTGCAACAACATGTCGATGCCGGCCATCACCGCCGACGCTCCCTCGAGCTGGAGAGAGACACACCAGTCGAGATCTGCCGACGCCTTCCAAGGCAGATGGGGTTCGAGCGCCGCAATGAAGTCCGATAATGCGGCGGGCACACCTCCGGACGTGTGAATGGACAGGGGCGCGGCGGGATTGCCGGCCTCGAGGTCGGCCATTACGCGACGCTCGTACTCGAATCCCGGACGCAGGAGCTGCGCGAGGCGCGGACCGGAGAAGCACTCGGAGCAGGCGAGCCCAATTGAGACGACGTCTCTGTTGACGCCGTCCTTCTCGACGACCTGAAGTACCATACAACGCATGTACATAAGATGGAGATGCAATACACAGTCAGATATGAGGCTAGGCAATACGTCTGATTTTCGACATCTTGGTTCAATTCGGATGGACTCACGTGATTGACGCCATCCTTGGAGATGCAAATGGGCAGCTTCGTGCCCGCGGGTACCCTACCCGCGAAATGGATGTGGGCCTCGGGTCCGGTGACGGCCGTCACCGAGGCCACGGCGTCGATCTTTTCCTCCTCTTCGTCGGAGTACGACATCTTCTCTTCGTGAGCCGTGACGTTCATCGTCGTCGTGCTATTGGTCCCTTGATAGTAGGCTCCAGTTATATTGTAGTAGCCGCTCTGCTAGCTTTTTGTGATGATAGGCGGGGGTAGTTTTGCAAATGATAGTTCGTTTCAGTCTTGACACCGATCGTTCTCGGTGCGCGCGCCTGCGAAGTCGTTGCTGTTAGTTTTGTTCTGGAGCGTGGGCTAAGAGGCCGCCGGTTATGTTCTGAAGCGCGCGTGATCGAGAACGGAAATCTGTTAGGATGAGGTTTTCATAACAACGATGCCGATGAGGGGTGACGTGCAAACCTGACTCCATCATGCCGAACGGTGGCTTCGACAGGAGACGGTGCGACGATCACAAACCTGGGGGGAGGCAGCCGCTTTTATCAGTCTCTGGAAGAGGACCAGGGTAACGACGCGCAGTAGGACCGGAAGATTTTGCCGCGAGGGGCTTTCGATAGGGGCTTCGTCGAGGCTCGTTGTCCCATTTCTCTGCTGGGCGCAGTCGTCTCCTACTCCAAGCCGAATCTCGGTCGGTCAAATGAATGGATTGGATGGAGCCTCCGCGAGGAAACAAAGCGACGAGGTCGAGCAAAGCTGCACGCAGGGATTGAGATCAGCAACGGAGAGGTAGATGTAGAAATTATGCCGGAGTTGAGATTGCGCCGACCTGATGACGGAATCAGGAATGGCGAAGCACGCAAACAAGCGGTTGAACACACACGCGGCGATCTATCCCCGTGGGCGGCACGTCTTCCTCTCCGAAGGCAGGTGATGCTTTCGAGAGAAGCAAGGAGCAGGGGGCGGGGCGATTCAGGGCGATTGACGAATGCATCCAAGCGATGAGGCAACCTCGAACCTCGCGGAGCGGAAATTCCGAGGGTGAGAAGTTGTTCGGAAGATATGAGATACTTGTTCATTTTGCAATACAAAAGAAGGCCAAGCCCCAAATATCTTCTCCCATACAATGCGAAGTGGACGTTTCGAATGTCTTCACAAATTTCTGAATAGTCAGTCGAAAGAAGTGCACATGGCATTCTCTTCGAGTTGCAACTTTTCACAGAACAAATCTTTCCCGCAGCGCTTTGTGCGGAGTCGACGTGTTGACCGGATCGAGTTCGATCGTGTGATGGAGCAGATGATGTGAGTGTCAGATAGAGAAGGATCACATACGTAGGAATATTACAACTTAATTCAAGTCACTACGACAATAAATGAAAATAGATACCTTTCATCGCCGACATAAAAGAGAGGATACCTTTCTTTGCATAAACTGGAGAGGCTATTGAAGAGGACTCCCGTCAATAAAACTTAGCATAAAATGACCACGTGAAATCGGGGGCCCTTCCTTTTGGGTCGAGGGATTGCGAGGGAATGATTTTTCTGGAGTTGACCAAAGAACGTACATAGTGGAACACACGAAGGGCCAGATGGACACCAAACGATACGTTTTTCATAGAGGATTTGGTACAAACCTCGTGGAGGCCTCGCAATACGACATCAACATCTTGTACCGGCCCGTGATTTATCATACGACCAGATTGATTTCGTCTTCCTCGTATCGACTATTGCCTTAGGTGGGGATGGGTCTCCCGAAATGATAGGCTATAAATATGTCCTTTCACATCATGCAGCCCTCGTCGCTGACCATTTTTGTCACTGGTACCCGGCGCAGGAAGTCGATCTACAAAAAATCCATGAACCCCTCCTGTGCCAAGGTATCTGCTACAGCCTCCTCATCAGTCAGCGACAAAATCGTGTCTCGCATAACCTTGCCGGCCCCCGAGACCGAGACTGCGCCCACACCGACCCCGCCGCCCAATCGATCACCAATCTGCGCCACAGCACGGGGGCAAAAGCAAGGCAACACAGCATGCAACAAACGAAATGATCGCGGTGGGCAACGCTGCACGCGCTGCGCCGACAACAAAACCATTTCATTTGCACCGAGAAGACTCGCTCCGGGGGAATGGACCTCTGCCGGGGGACGTCCACCACCGCGGCCATCGCCCTCAGGTAGTCCAAGGGTAGACCCGATCGAGCCGTGGAGTTCCAATTCAATCAATCGCTTCTCCGACCATGCCGCTGCCCCAATCGCTGGTCATACGACAATCCTCCTCCCACGAGGAGAACCTCCGTCGCGCCTCGATCGACGAGATGGAGTCCCAAATGCACCACCGCGGCGACGACGATCGTCGACGCGCCCGCTCGAGCAGCAGGGGAAGGAGACGATTCGGGGGATCCAATGCCGGCATGGCCGACATCAAGCGATCCATGGGGAACATGAGGGGAAAGCTCACTCGAAGGACGAGCAATGGGGGGGGCAACAACAGCCGCGAGAGGGCGGGGAGCTCCCGCGGTCGTCGCCGCTCGTCGTCGTTCGTGCCCAACAGATCCCGCAGCCGCGGAGGAAGGCGGGCCAGCCACGACAGCCACGACGATTGGCACGCCGGGGGGGAGGAGGATGACGATGATGCCGGTCCATCTCCGAGGGATGCGCGCAAGACCAAGCTCTTCGCCAATTACGATAAGTTCAACAGGCTCCATCCCATGGGAGCCATGGGCGGGATTAGGGCAAGGGGACGTAGAAGCAGATCGGCCTCCCCCGTCCCCGATGGAGGGGGAGGGGGCGGCGGCTTCTTCCGAGGACCGCTCCGAAAGAGCCGCAGGGGAAGCGGATGCGAGGATTACGACGACGACGGGGAAGACGAGGAGGCGGGCCGCCGCGGACGCGTCGGTCGCGGCATCTACCGGGTCGCCCCCAAGAACATCCGGCGCCACCCTTCCTCCAACAACAACAACGACAACGACGGCGACATCGCCACGAACTCCCCACCCCGCGGACGCGCTTGGATCCTCCCCCCCTCCCTCAGGATGGCGCCCCGCGTCGACGCGTGGTTCGCGCTCTGCGTCGCGTCCGGCGCCGCCGTCGGGTCGCTGGGGCAGGTCCACGCCTCCTCCCGATCGGCTGGCCTCGAGTTCAGCTCCGGGGACACCTTCGCATTAGCGACTTGCATCGTCACGTTCATCCTCTCGACGTGCCTCGCGGTGGGGATGAGGTACGCCCCGCTGAGGGGGGCGTTCACGCGAGGATTGTTCACGACGATGGTCGATCGTCCGAGGTTGGGCATGTTGGGATTGACTCCCGAGTTGATGACGTTGAGCGTCATGCTGCTGTTTTGGACGATCGCCATGCCCATCGTGGTGAATGGGAATGCCTATTATGGGACGGAGGGCGAGGGCGTTCCGCTGGCCATGGCAGGTGAGTTGTTCCTTGGACTTTGACTCTGGATCTGATATCAGTGTGAATTGATTTGGCCAGGCTACCAGCTCCCAGCAGCATGAGAGAGTATGGTGTGATAGGTCACATTCCCTCGAGTTTGCTGGCCAGTGTTATTGCAAAGGCCTCTTGTGATCGCTTGTTATGTAGAAGGCAGCAGCTATTCAGCCCCTCCTTCTTTAGGCACCTTCCTCTCTAACAGCCCACTGTCTTTCGTTTCACCTCCTGCATGTCGCAGGCTCCAACATCTGGAACGCCAACCTCTTCTACTCCTCCTGGGCCTCCTTCCTCGTCTGCGGCTACCTCTGGATCGAGGTCGTCACGCTAGCCGATCGCTCCGGCACGCTGCGCGCGAGCGAGCCCCCATCGAACACCCTCACGAAGCGCTGGACCCTCGTCTCCGCCAATGCACTGGTGCTCATGAGCGCCGCCGCCTCGACGTATCAAGGACCGAGCTGCGCCGGCGCCATATTGAAGAAGACGGGGTACTGCAACCGAGCCCTCATGGGGATCACCGTCGGGGGATTCCTCCAGCTCCTGGTGGGATTGGCGGTGGCCATGCTGTACATGCTGGGATCCATGAGCCCCGGCGCCCTGAGGGGGTACCGCTCCCGACGCCACCGCGGGGAGACCGTCATTTCCCGAGAGAAGCGCGACAAGGCCTCCCGAGCGTTCGCAGTCGCGAGCCTCGTCGTGCAGGCCGTGAACGCGGGGCTGCTCACGAGCCCCACGGGCGGAGGCCCGGGGAACGTGAGCGGTACGCTGTACTTCGGGAGCTGGTTCGGGTTCCTCCTGGCCTTCGAGCTCTGTTTGAGGTACCTCGAGCTCTACAGCACCGAGGGCAGGGAAGGCACAGCACACGGTTCCACTCAGGTCCGCAGCCTGGTCAACCTCAACCGAAGCGACAAGGAGACGGTGAACGACGAGAGCGAGGTAGATGATGATTCCGACATCTCCGAGGTCTACAACGATTCCAACGAGGCCCTCCGGCTGCGCAACGGCTCGGACGCCGGCAGTCGCAGGAGCAATAACAGCAGGCCCAAGCTCCAGAACGCCCCGGCCAGGAGCGACACCATCGCCGACCTAGAGGACGCCCAATCGTACGTCTTCCCCCACGCCGGCGGGGGCGGCACGAGGCTCTCCTCCCAGGCCGGCAGGGAGCCGGACGTCGAGTACGAGCAACGGCCGGGCGCTCCGGATCCGGAGGAAGCGTCCAGGCATTCCGTCAGCCGGAACTCCCGAAGCTCCCGCGGCAGCGCGAGATCGCGCAAGTCGCGATCCGCGCGCTCCTCGGAGGCGAGCAGCCGCCGTCCCTCCGACCCGGAATCGATCGACGTGCGCGCCACGCCGACCGACATCGACGCCTCCTCCCGAAGCGGATCTCGAACCGGCACGGCCATGGAGCCCGACGGCGGCGCGTACGAGTTCAAGAAGAGCATGCACTTCGACGATTACGGCCTCGAGGACTACGAGCGCGACCTGCGCAACTCCGAACTGTTCCGCGGATCCGGCGCCGCGGACGCAGTGGCGGAGGAGATGAGGAACTTCCCCAGCTTCCACATGGACCAGGCCGAGGTCCTCGACGAGGTGCCCCAGCAGCCCAGCCCGGGCGGCGGGCAGGGGGTGCATTCCAGGAGGGCGAGCACGGCCACCGGCGGGACCAACCTGAGCCCGCTGGAGGAGGCCAGCAAGGAGAGCCGAAGGAGCTCGGGGAGCGACAAGGGAGAAGACCTCAGGTTGCCCGGCGACAACCTGAAGAGCATGAACATGCAGACTGTGCAGGGCATGTACGGGGGGGCGACCGTCCACCAGGTCCGCACCAAGGGAGGCCCGCCGCCCCCTCCGCCCCCCGCCAGGAGGAGCGCCGAGGCCTCCCGAGCCTCGAGCCGCAGCGGCTCCCGCGGCCGCAGGTCCAAACAGGGGAGCGGCTCCAAGAAGACCAAGGGGAGCAAGTCCCGGAGCGCCGGTTCCATGATGTCCTCCCGCAAGTCCGCGCCCTCCGTCTCCACCGTCAGCACCCGCGGCGACGGCAGGGGAGACCAGAGCGCCGTCATGACGGAACACGAGGACGACATGAGCGGGAGCGACAACCCCCCTCCCACAGTGAGCGAGGCTGGCATGAGCGCCAAGGAGAGTTTGGCGGAGTTTTCGGGATTGACCGACAGCAAGAGCGGGAGCGGCGACAGGCCCAAGCAGAACACGACCGCGGCGGCCATGGCCGCGGCGGCGATAGGCGCGGCGAGGAGCAGCAAGAGGACGCCACCGCCGCCCCCTCCCTTCCCGCGAGGTGCCGCCGACGACTTCGACGCGGCGTCGCAGTACACGAGCTCGGCGCCCATGCAGTCGTTCTACACGAGATCAAGGGGCAGCGGTGACAACGACACCATCGTGAGCGATCCCACCCTCGACCCCGGCCTGCGGCTCGATCCCGCGGACGTTTTCAAGTCGAACGGCAGCAAGGCTGCCTCCGGCTCCAAGGGAAGTGGCAACAGGAGCGGCAAGGGGAGTAACTGGGGAGGTGTCGTGCGAAACGGCTCCTCAACCACCGGCTCGTACGAAAAGAAGATGTCCGACGAGACCGATATGCGACGATCGCCGGGGAGCGACGAGAATCCATCCAGCCAGGAGGGCAACGGCGAGCAGGCCGTCGACAACATAGTCGCGGCGGCGCTGGCGTATGCCGAGCAGACCCACGGCGACGGGGACGCCCAGGGCGTGGGGGGCATGGGAGGCGCGAAGATCAACATGCGTAGATCCGCGGGGACGGCCGGAGGGGGGTCCATACACAGCTTCTTCACCGAGGATGACAGCGAGGCCTCCCCCCATGATGATGATGATGCCGCCCCCAACAGAGGCAGGAGTGGCAGCGGCAGCGGGACCAAGTCCTCTGGCATCGGCGCCGCGCCGGTGGACGACCTCGTGGCGCGGGCGCTGAGCCACGCCCAGGGCCAATTGGACACCAACACCCAACACCACCAGCAAAAGCAGCAACAACACCACCACCAGACGTCGGAACGCACGGCAGGGTACTGGGGATCCGACCACAAGAGCTTGGGGAGCATGTACAGCGAGGAGACAGAGGAGGAGTTCGCCCGATCGGGTGGCGATGCCGATTTCGACTGCTGAGTAATCTTGAGCAATGGAGGGCAAAGTGATAGGTGCAAACTCTTAAGTGATGTAGATTTGTGTGATTAGGCAGTTGCATCATAAAGTTGCGTGTTCATGTAAGAAATAATCAGGGCTGCTAATTCATGTATGGCACTGTTTTCCTATGGCCTTTCTGTGGCCAAAGTACAGCTGAATTGTTTACCCATTGTATCCCATGGGAATGAACTCGACCCTCATCGACCAGCAGAACAAGATGGGATCTGTTCAATGCCAACAAGGTCCTCTGACCAAGTTGATGATGAACAAGATCGTTGAGGGGGGGGACACAGGTGCGACGGCAGTTGGGGCAGGCGGTGGTAGCTCTTCACTCAATCTAAGCAAAGTTTCAACCAATCTGTTGAGAATACCTCCATTCGCTTGGGTCCCCGCCGGACCGCCTTCCGGCAACGCGGCCGCCGCAGCTGCCAGCGCCCTCAGAAGGCCTACCACAAAGATAAGGTTTGACGTTGGAAACCTAGATATTTATAATTCAATGAGCTAACATGATACCTCTGTAGATCCCATCAAACCTGCCCTCGCCGCCACAGCCGAGCTGTGCCTCACCGCACTCCCGCGCAGCGGCAGCCGTATCTTCGCTGCGATCTACGTCGCTGCCAGTTCCTTCGTGTAGCTGCCTCCTCAGCTGCACCCATGTGTGCGTGGCCACCTCAGCGGCCTCCATAACCTCCATGTACCCGCGTACCCAGCCATACTTGCCGCGCACCTGACCCAATTTGTCCTGGCCGGTACCCGACTGCCAAGCCTCCACGAAGCTTAGGTAACTCTCCACATATGTGAGCAAATGTTGAAGCACTACATTGCAATGCTCAGACCCTATGATGCCAAACACACTCCTGCGCGCGATGTGTGGGCCTGCAGGTCCACCATCAAGCGGACCCTGCTTGAGTGCTGCTGAGTCGTCCCAGAGCAAATGTTTGATCACTACATTGTAACATGCCTTGCTTCCGTGGAAAGGCCCCGCTGTCCTTCCCCTCTCAAATACCATCTCATTCTCCGACTTATCACGTCCTCCTTCACTAGTGTCTGCCGTAGGCCGTAGCATTCACATTACTTCCCATGAACATCACCCTGGGCGGGACTGTGGCTGTCCTTGCTGTCGATTGTACCGTCCCCGCATCATGTGGTAGGTCCCTGTGACCACCCAATACTTCCATGTAGTTGCCCCAAGTCGCCACAGCGATGCTTGCCATCGACCCTGTGATCCATAACAATGTCATGGCCACTTGGAACCGTTTGTTCATTTGAAGAAAGTTGCTAGCTCATGTCCAATCATGCCCACCTGAATCGAGCACTACTGTGCTCTCATCACCGAGCACTCCTGGGCTCTCATCACCACGCACTCCTGTAATCTTGTTACCATCCGCTCCTGTGCTCATCTTTTCTTGCTTCGATACTAGCTCTGCCCCAGGGCTCTCAAACCCGTTACTGCCTGATTCCATCCCTTTCGGCCCGGGATCCCACGAAGCCGCTTGCTCATTGGGCACAGCTTTCCCATTTGCATTTGCTACGTTTTTTCCTTGTTCACACACGTGGCAGTTTCCTTGTATCATTCCTGTGGCCCCCCTGCCCCTGCCATAGGCGAGGCCCGTCTTGCTCAGCTGCATCATGCTCCCTTCCATCGCACTCGTCCAAAGCATGCACGTGAGGGCATCAAACCAAAGATTGTCATATTCCTCTACCCGCGCCTTCTTCGCTGTCTGAGATGCTTCCACATATCTGGCTTTGGCTTTGGTCCTCTCGAGCACGTCGCTCGTTCCTCCAGACAAACCCTGCCCCAGCTCGAGGTCTCATCCACACTGTGCCTGCATTCAGGCTCGTAGGTCATACTCTCTGTCTGTGGCGCCAGTGCACCATCACCATTCTCCATACCATATTTCTGCCTCATGTACCATACCATGCTCCTAGTCCTAGACATTCTTCGCCTACTGGTTCTGCTCTTTGCTTTGCCCCGGGCTCAGGCTCAGGTCACCTCTGCGAGCTGCCCCATCTGGACTGCACTTGCAATCCTCTGTGGGGTTGTGCTCCCACGATCACTTGTGTTGTTCAAAACTACTGCTTCACTTATACTTCTGTCACTGTGATCGGCTTGCTGCTCCCTTCTTCTCGTGGCCACAGCTCTTGCTTAGACTTTGTTGAGGGGCAAGGGCGGCCACTTACTACTCTTACCTCTTACGTTGGCCCTGCCACCCTCATCTGAATTGATTCTATTCGCGCTCGACTCCTCTTTGTCTGTCATGATTGCATCCTTGGTCGCGCTTGCCTTCTCTTTGTGTCCTTGGTCACGCTTGCCTTCCGAAATCAGCACGCAGGGATTGTTTTGAGCTCTTAAGTGGGATTTTGTATTCAAAGAAACTGTTTTGTTGTAAAACTTGCTTCCGCAGAAAAAATGCCGCTTAGTTGCCGCCGATCTCGTGCTTCGTTGTTTCGCTGGAACAACACCTCCCGAATCCGTCGCCACGGACAAACCATGGCGCGGTAGCCCTTTTCTACGGGGGCTCACTAGCTTTGGAATGTTGGCTAGTAAAACTGCTTCCCATCGGAATATGCCCAAGTGCGGACATGCTATGGAAAGCCTGAAGCATGAGCTTTCCATCGGTTATTCATACTTGGGAACTTGGGGGTACTCCGCCGGGAAGAAGTTTTCCCAGAGTCAGAGTTGCAAAGACCTACGACGATGTGTGTATGAGACAAAAACTACCCCCCCATACTAAAATTTGGGAAGGTAGGTACAATTTACGTAGGAATAAAGTAGACACCACACCTATGATGACTGTGATAGGAGTTGGCAAGTATCCAGTAAGCCTGGTGAAGTTGGTGGGGCCGGTCCGGTCTTTCTTGCTCGCATAAACTTGCCACGTTCCTTCTGAACCAGATGCAAAGCGGTAGAGACATCTGGTTGAGAAGGAGGGGAAGGTTGTGCAGATGCAGGAGGAGTGACCGTGGTGTCGATGCTAATGCCCACGCGGGTGAAGGGGCTGATGCTGTTGTGAGGAGGCGGGTGGCTTGGAGATTATAGTCTATTTTTATTACTATTAGGATAGTGCACTGGGTGGAATGCAATGCCGAAGGGTCTAAGACCAGGGAGGTCGGAGAGGGGCGTTGATGGGATAGAACACTACAATTACATTTTTTTTTAACAAACAATTAGTCCTAAGTTAATGTATGTACTACTGGGCGACCCACTTGCGTTC
>JALLBE010000887.1:0-12817 GCA_036939795.1 Thalassiosira mediterranea
ACTCCAACAAATATAAAACAAAGCACCGTGCTGCGCGGCGGACGCCGCCTTTCATAGATTAAAGCTTGATATAGATAGAACATTCTAGCAGTGTTCTCTCTTATACAAGTTTGACACACCAGCAAGTAGATTTCTGGAACCCTTTGAGTGTATCACATAAATATTCATTGAGGATCTGGGTCTCTAGAATGCAGGCTATCCTTCCTTCCTGTGGAGCCCAAACTCACCCCCCATTATTGTGAGGAAGATGACACTGGCCCTGCTTCACTGGCCGCCATGCATCTCGATCACTGCTTGGACTTGTTCCTCACGAAATCGAACGAATTTCCAAACGCCCTGTAAACCCAACATCCCGCAAACGCGCACAGCCCCGCCTTGCCTCCCCATCCTCCCAACCAATACCCCTCGTGCAGCGTCATAGCGTGGATAAGCCCGGCAAGTGCGCCGGCACCCCCGAACGTGCCGAGCAACCTTAGGGCGCTCTGTGGCTGCGCTGCCTTGGGATGTCCGGGGGCATTACCGTACATGAGTCGAGAGGGGAGGCTCATTCCCACGAAGGATCCGCCATAGGTCGCCAATATTGCTGTTGGGTCCTTCAGGAAGAGAGCTCCGAGGAGGCCGACCACCGAGCTGGCACGGACCGGATCAGCCGCCGCCGAATCGTCGCTAGCCTCGCGCAAGAAAATGGTGGCTACGGCACCCAACACGTGGAAGAGGACCATTGAAACCAAAATCTCCGACGGACCCCCCTGCCACAGTCCCTTTCGCATCTTCCTTCCCTTCACCGCCACCTTCCCAAATTTTGCCAACAAACTTGTTGCCACGAAGGCCGTCGCGCCGAGACGTCCGCCCACGCCCAGCGCAAAGTTCTTGATGTGGATCAACACCTCGTAACTCGCGGAAGTCAGAGCTCCCAGCAGTAGCGCCATCTGGATATTGGGCGCCAGGTGTCCGCCGGACATGCCAGCGAAGGAGCCGCAGAACGCGGCCTGTCCCAGTCGACGATCCAAACAAGTGGAGACCAGCAAAGTAGTAGCACTCGACGCTAGCACGGGAGAGTAGCCATTGAAGAGGTGGAGGTACCAAGTCGCCACGGCCGAGAGGACTGTCACTCCGATACGCGTGAGCAGCAAAGGAAAGTCCGAGGCCACGCCCGGAGGATCGCGGATGAGCGGCCACTGCACCCTATGCAGCAAAGTACTAGTGGAGGATCCTCCCCGGGGTACGGCCGCGGCGGCCCGCGCCACCTGGGCGGGCACGGCGTGAGTCGCAGTCTGAACGGCCTTCGCCGCCTGCTGCCCAGCCTGCTGCGCCGCCTGTGCCAAGTCCGCCGGCGTCGTGGGGGGCAAAGCTCCGGGGGCGACGCTCACGTTCTCCAGCGGGCTGGCTCCGGAGAAGGCCTTGAACGGCCTGTTCCCGCCCCCGGGGTTCGCCTGACTCCCGCTGAAGTTGCTGAACGCCTTCTGTCCATCGTGATCCCTCCACGGCGGCAGGTAGTCGGTGACGCTCGGGTCCACGCGGGAGGACTTGGTGTCGTCCTCCCAGTTGGAATCGCGCTCGTATTCCCGCCGGGCGAAGAGCGCGGCCGACGCAGCCTTGGTGCGAGAGATCGATTTGGCCTTGGGCGCGACGGCGTCGACGCTGAAGGAGCGGGCGCCGCACGCGGCGGCGAGGAGGAAGAGAGCGCGGAGGGGACGGGCGGCCGTCATGGTCGGGGTGTGGCCTCCTCTCGGGCGGAGGGCGGGGCGGGGATATGTGGTGCTTTCGTTTACGGCGCGACAAAATGGCTAGGCCTTGACATATAGGGGGCGTGGGGACGCGCCACCGGAAAATAGGATATCATCTGTCCTCTTCGGCCAAATTTCGAGGCCATTTTTGACTCGAAACAGCCGGATGACGTCAGAATTTGGCTCCTCCCGCCACATTGACAGCCATTTTGTCTGATATGACATGTCTATCTGGTATGTCTTCTACGAGTTCCTACAGGTAGGTCCCCCATTTTTGAGGGGGGCAGAAGTGGCGGCAGAGCCCCCGGAAAGGGAGGGGTCTGCCCCCTATATGTCAACGCCTAAAAATGGCGATGTCACCATCCTTGTAGTTCGCGCCCAAAATAGTATTGATTCCTCTGCTTGAATGATCAAAATGATCTCTGGATCTTTTCCATCAACCAAAGTTGACCAAAGCCAGCGATTTTGATGGCGCGAGACATGAGGGAGATGGGTGGGGGGGGGCATGCAGCGAGTGGCACAATTCTGTGGATTCGATGGCTTCGAAATCGACAATGACGACAACGCCTACCGGTCGCCGCCGCGGCGGCCGCTCCCTCCTCCTGGGCCTCCTAGTCGCAGCCAACCGATGCGATCCCGCCCACCCCTTCGCGCCTCCCGAGAGTCGCGCCCTCCACCATCGAGCCCCGACTACGACCGCCTTGGGTCAAGGTCCGAGCAATTCGAACTGGCGAGTCGACGAGGACGGCTTCACGGAATACGTCGGTCCCAGACCTACACGAAGGGGTGGTCGCGGTGGTGGCCAAGCCGGCCAGGGAGATCCCGGCGTGGGTCCGGGAGGCTCCAACCACCAGGCCGGCAATCCCAACGGTCAATATCAGAACGTCAACAATAGCCAGAGTAACGTGGGCAAGGCAAACTTTCAGCAGACCTCCACGGATGACTTCAAGCGGCCCCACGGCAGCGTGCCGCCGCCACAGTATCAGCAACAGCAACAGCAACAACAACCTCGGATGGATAACACCTATCGACACAAATTCCAGACCATATCGACCGACGACTTCAAGCGCCCGCACGGCATGCCTCCCGAGATGGAACACCGGCAGGCTCAACCGCCGCCACGTCAGGGGAATGCGTTCAAGGCGCCGTTTCAGACGAGCACCACCGCGGACTTCAAGAGATCGCACGACGAGGCCTCGGGGGTGGGGGCGCCGCAGCAGGAAATTTATGGGGGGCAATCCAGGTCGGACAGGAGCGCCTGGAGTAATTCGGTGGGTCAGGATTCGTACGAGTCGACGCGGGCCCCGCCTCGTGGGCAGCAGTATAATCAACAGCAGCAGCAGCAGCAACAGCAGCATCAGCGGTCAGGTAACCATCCACCGCAACAGCCACCTCAGCAACCGGGTAGGCAGCCACCCCAAGACTTCTTTGATGCCGAAATCATCGACGATCAGCAGGCCGAGCTTGAGGCCTATCAACAATCCGCACAGCAGCAGCAGCAGCAGCAGTCACAGGCGAATGCCCCATTGGCCAGTGATCCCTCGCAGGATCCCGTGCCCCTGCCATTGGAGTACCAACAGACACCCCCTCCGCCCCCAAACACGGAACAGCAGAATATGGAAGCCTGGGACAAGAAGTTCGAAGTGGCCCAGGTGAAATCCAGCCGCACGCTATTGCACGGGATGAAGTTTCCCACATCGCGCGATCCGGCGGGGGACGCCCGGGACTATCCATCATTGCCCGCTCGAGCCGCCACCACAATCCTGGCGACGGTGATCGCGCGACACCTTCACCTACTCAATGGCTGCTCTCCGGTAATGGCATGCTCGGCAGTGGCGTTGGTGGTGTCCACATGCCTCGATCAGCGGCTGGGACGCGCGGCGCTGTGTGGCGCAATGGCGGGCATGAGCGGAGGACACCTAGTGCCTAATGTGCAGGTGGCGGCGATGCTGGGAGCTGTGGCCGCAGCATGTTATGAGTTGTTGATACACGTCAACAACCTCTGCTTGGGAATTGGCGGAAGGGTGGGGGCCACAGCATTCTTGGCGACAAGCCTACTGGCAAAGTATCGAAGGGTGAACGGCGTTGGAAGAAAGCTTCGGCGGGGTATGTGGAAAAACGGCGCGGGGCCGTCCACAATCCTCACAACCATGGTACTATTCCACGCGCTGGGATCCCTGACGACCATCTTCCTGCGGGAGGCGAGCGACGACTCCGCGGCCGCTGATCCGGTGAGGGCCAGCTCGGTTGTCGGGCTTCTCGGATCCATGTTCCTCAAAGATCCGACGGCTGCGTTGGCGCTGTACGGCGGCTCGTTCGTGGGCATGAGCGCGCCCTCGCGACTGATGCATGGGAATGATCGCGGCAAGCCTCAGACGACTCCTGCGCTGTTTGCTACGTTTGCAGGGGCGGGTGCGATTGCAGGGCTCATTCACGCTATGACTGTACACTATGGGTACTGGAATGGAGGCTGGGGAGGCAAGGTCGGGCTTTGCGCATTTGCAGGATGTTGGCTCTATCGTGGTTTTGGCAACGTGTATCAGTTCCTCCAACAAAAGGCTTAGGTAATCAAGGGAAACTGCACCAAAAGCTGAGGTTTATGTTATTATGATGGCCGTGAGAGATTGCCACACTGTCCAGTGCACATTCTGTGGCCTTCACTTATGTATGGCCGGAACTCGGACTGAATGTGGACAGTTTGATACCACGGATCCTGACGAAAGCAGCATTCCACTCAAAGACGCAAACGAAGCAACTGATGTGTCGGACATGGGAGAGATTGAAGGAAAGGATGACTAACCTCCCATCTCTGAGTTCAACGTGAATGGTTCAGCTGCATCTGCATCCTGGCCATGTCACACGTTCCTAGTCATCATGAGGAAATGATGTGCCCAAGAGATCATGAATAAGTCAAGTCTGTAGTTGGGCATGATTGGGATTCCTCATGTTGAGCAGTGTGACTTTGACCACAATTCTTCTTCTAGAAATGATGTAGGTAGAGAAATGTTACACTCTGTTACTCTAGTAGTGGGACAGAACTGCAACCGGCAGTGAAGCTGGTGGTGAAGGACATCGAAATAATTCATCGAGTCCACAGTCAATCGTCGGCCAGATTGCCCAAGGAGCTGAGAAACCTCAAACCATTCCGTGTGCTTCGCTGTGCGACCTCTTCCAACGTTTCTCCTCTGGCTTGCGCAGCATATGCAGCGGCACCTGCTGTGCCCAGAGCGACATCCACTGATGCGTGCACATCGGATTCTATTAGCAATCGATGTCGAGGGATTGAACGCACTGCCTCCATGCCCTTTTTGCGTGCCTTTTCACTCGTGCACATGAGGTGGTTGACAGCATGGGAAAAGCCAAAGTAAAATAGAATCTCCTTTTCACTCTCTGCGCTTTCATCTGAAACAAGCTCGCCAAAAGCATTGCCAGCTTGTTGTTGCTGCTGCTGTTTCTTCCTTCGTCTTTTACCAGCAGCTATGATTTCTTCAGGATGGAGTATTTCTTTTTCCAAGTCCAGTATTTCGCCAACATGATGAGCAGTGCCAGTAAAGCTATGCATTGCAATAGAAGGTGGGAAGGCCTTTCTCCAAACATGTTTTGCTTGATGTAGCTCTTCTTCTCGGGTGCATTCCTTCGCTTCCTTCAATATATCTTTCATCACTTCCATGAATATTCCGTGTGCATTAACACAATGTACCGTCACTGGCCTAGACCACTTCGCTGCAAGTTCCAACTGCCTTCTGAAGACGAGCTTTTGCAGCTGCAGAGCCGTGGCTTTTCCGCCTTTCTCCTTTGGGAATTCCCGGACAAATCTCGCCATTTTGCACAACCCAATCTCACCCACAAGGAGGTTTGGATGCTCGGATAGATGAGTTTCCAGATCTGCCAGCCACTCCCATTTGATGTATTTTTCAACATTGTCATCATCAGAACCATTGTTCAGTGTACTATCCACATCCACCATTATGTCCGCCAAATACCATGGATGGACTCCCAATGCTGGAAGTATCAGTGGCGATTGTGATGCATAGTCCAGCGTTTCCTTCCAGTCAAAAGGAGACACTGCGCACGTGAGCGATATCACACCGTCACCTAACGAGTGCGATGTGTTGTCATCTCCAAAACTTATCGCATCTGAATCTAAAGCGCATTGGACCTCTCGTTGCAAATGAGGGTGGCCGTGCGTATCAACCAAAAGAATCTTTCGCTTTTCCGCTCGTTCTGTGCTAACGACTCCCATCGAAGAAATCCTCTCCCATGCTTCCGCCGGTGTTGCGACATCTTCTGCCAAAGAGGAGGCACCAGAGACAGTGAGGCCTGCTCCATCTTCGCCAGCAGTTTTCTGATGTGAATCACCGCCTTCGTTCCATGGGAGGAATAATCCACCCGATAGGAATGCACAACACGGACATGACGGCCGAGAGAAGGGCGACTCCATGGTAACTGGCGTCAAAAGATCCGACGATACCAGTTGGCCAAAGGTGATAGGTCTTAGGGGAGACGTCGGAGAGCCGGCGAATAGAGACGTTGAGATGGAAAGAGATCTGAATGATGGTCTGAATAGAAATGCCATCCTCTGAGCTGGAAGGGGGGCTCCTTAATGGTTGATGGCCGGATGGTGGCGACCGATGGCGAAGTTCTGTGAAGGGTTCCTCGCTATGTATTGCACGAGGAACGATATCAGGGTAGCGGGGCAATCCGAACTATCCATGACGCCTTGGATGACCACGGCCATAGAGATTGATGGCCCGCCGACCGTCGACTCGTCAAGCGATGGCGCAGCTTGATCGCAGGGTGTCTACATGTCAGTTGTTGATTGTTGCACTTGTGCGAAATGATGAGCAGCGTGATGTTCAGCCCTCGAGCCCTCGTATCGTTTACCTTGATGATTGCAAATCATGTTTTGTTCGACGAAATCGTCAAGACATTTATTATTAATTCCGAATAAGGTATGTGAATATTCAAATATATTTCAAATAAAGTACTAAATCCTCTGTTAACAATGAACACATATATCTCGCCCCAAGTTCGGGTAAAATGGTTTTGGCATTGAAAGGTAATGGCAGCGACGACGACTCGGCCTTCTCGCGCTCGCTGGGGCGGCCGGGGCTCTTGCTTGCTTTCATTTTACGGATCGGCAACTCTTTCCCTGACTCCAAAGAACCTCTGGATGGATCAATCGATCAATCTGATCTGGCACCGTCCCGCACTTATATCGGTGCTACTACCAGTTATCTGCCCTTCGAGAGAGCTAGCACTCTTCGCCACTCGCTACTCTTCGTCGGCATCTATCAGGACGAGGATACTCTGAAAACGATGTCCCTTCTATCCCCGAAGTCTTTCCGTGGCAAAAGCGGAAAAGGCGCTACAAGCGTCGTCGAAGCTCTCAGGCTGCAGCACGCCGAGGAAATCGCGCGTGCCAACGACGAACGTACCGCGCAGGTGGAGCTGTTGGAACAGGAGGTGGCGGAATGTCGGGCGGAGATCGAGTCGCTCAAGGCGCTGTCCGACGAGCACACCGACACGCTGACGCCCCTCTCATTGCCTTATAAGAGTTTGAAGCACGTGAAAAACACGACGCCTCGGAAGAGTAAAAAGAATGCGAAAACTCCTCCAGGATCTGTGAGCAAAGAGAGCGTGGCACAAATTGTTGCGGCTCTCAAGGCCCAGCACAGGAAGGATCTCGCGAATGTCTGGGAATTATATTCGGCTCAGATGAAATCATTGAGGCAGGAAGTTGACCGGTATAAGGCAGAGAAAGAGGGGTCAGCTTCATCTCAAGTCAGTGATGAAGATTGGAATGAAGGCCCGGGTGATCAGAGCATTAATGTGAAGACCGGAGTTGCCGACGACGACAAAGAAAACGCAGGAAACAAAACGAGGGACGCGAGCAAGAAACATAAAAGGCGCTCAAAACGTGGGACGAGGAGATCCAACGAGAAATCTTGTGACAGTGCCGATGTAATGGATGTTGATAATTGGGATGACAAGTATGAGCGGCTATTTATGGAGGACTACAGATTTGAAGACGATCCGGTACATCAAGAGCTCATGGCTCTGGAAGATAATGATGTGGGTGTTATAAATATTGCAAACTCGGAAGAGATCGATGGTATTTGCAGGGACTTGAATGAGTTCATGACAGATATCAGAGTCAACACTGGCCTGGGCGGTTTCTAGGGAATATTGCAGCGCGTCTTTGTTGTTTTTGTTTCATCTCTTGTGATATTAATTTTCTTAGTAATGATTGTCGGTCATGCCCTAAATCCAAAGAAAAGAAGCAGAAAAAGCATCTCGATATGATGGGCCCTTTCATTTGTCCATATATATGCTGACAATGTCAGACACGGATGCATAGGCTCCGATGAGCATGAAGACGAAGCCCATCCAGAACAAGAAAAAGCACTTTAACTTCTTCTTCCAGAACTTCCCAGTCACACCACATCGGCAAAAGCGCCAGTACGTTGCCTTCTTCTGTTGCTGCGAAGGAGGACGCAACCTTGGAGACATAGTGAGATCCGGCTTTGACTCGAGGTGATCGATCAGTGCCAGCTCCAAGATCGGAGGAATGAGCAACGCGGTGCTGCTCCCCGCGAGCGCGCCACTCAAGGAAATGAGCGCCTGAACGTTCGGCACGATGGCCGCCACCAAGTATGTCATGAAAACCAGGCCAGCCCTTAGATATATCGTGTCTCCGAGGATCGTCGGAGGTGCAAAATCAGTGACATCAGATACCATGGAACTTCTCGTATCGTCCTTCACTTCGGCACCATCGCCTTCTGGCAAGTGACCATTGGTCACTGATTCAAAGTTTTCGTATATGTGTTCATTATCGATCGAGGCCTCATCGTGCTCCGGCAGAGTGGGCATGGGGTCGAACCCAGTCAAGTCGTTCTCGTCCTCTTCGTCGTCTCCGAGTTCACCCCGCTTTCCTCCATGTCTAAATTTCCACCACCACGCAGCAGCTTTTGGACCGAGCAACTCAAAGGTTGGAAAGAGTTGCAGTGGATATGTGAACAAGACCGACAAGCTCACTGCGAAATGGGAGCAATAGTTAGTGTATGAGATCACACCTCTCACAGACCTTCGTATCTAAACTTACCTGCAGTATTTGCAATCATTACAAATACAATCAACGATTTGTTGTCCTTGTACTCTTCCAGCAAGAATGCCGTAACCGAGCCATTGGTCACCTTGCCAAATGCCAGAACGCACAAGTTGGCCACGAAGGCGAATATGACAGCCGCGCAAGTCATCGCTCCCCAGAACACCCTCTTGAACTTCTTCGGTTCTGCCATGGCACTGCGAGTGCGGACGACATGGTCAGGCGTCAAACGATCAGTGAATTGGAAAGTACGCAGGCAACGTCGCTTACTTTTCGATGGGCAAAATCAAGCAAATGCCCTCGTAGGAGTACAATACCGCGCACAGCGCTAGCGGCGCCTCCTTCCACTGTACCTCCACTGGATCAGTCGGCCTTTCCCCCCACATGGCGTAAACTGTGTACCCCAGCACGCCGAAGCCGCTGAAGAGGAGCACCGTGGCCAGGGCGATGACCGGCGTGAGGACCTTGAGGTTCGGTATGAACGACAGGCCGGCCACGAAGGGAAGGGCGACGGTCATGACGCCCACGTGGCTGAGGAATATGTCGGGCAGATTCTCGGGCACGAGTTGACAGACCGCGTAGATGTTCTCGCCTGCATTCAAGTTACGATATCGCATGTGATCAACAAACGCATCGTTTTCCATGTGGGCGTATTTAGACACAACACACGAAAGGACGCATCTCTCCTTCAATCCGATCCACCGTACTCACCGATGAACGAGAAGAACACGGTACAAACCGCCAGCTGCTGAGTGCATATGCACATGGAAAGGAACTGTTCGAACTTATCCCCGTACGCCCACTCTCCGACGTCGGGATACGTCAGCGCGCTGCTCGCCATGGAGGACGCGCTCTTCTCGCTCTTCGTCTCGAGGCCGTCGACTACGCTTCGCTCCTGTTCCTCCGCGGCGTTGGCCTTTTCGATGTATCGTTTGATTTTGACGACCGTCCAGCAGTTATACGAGGACCAGTACGCCATGGAGAGTATGCCGAGGGTCCCGCCCACGAAGCCCATCTGGGACACTGTGTGCCACCGTCCGAGGATGGCACGTTCGTAACGTCAGATACCATTTGCGTATTAAACAATGTACACATTACATGTGCAATGCATATGATAATATAGTAACTCGAAGAAGTTGGCTCACCTGCCCACGGGAGGCTGAGGCATCCCGGCCCGACGTATCCCTTCAGCAGGTGCAGGAAGGTCTGCGATGCGGTGGTCTTGGAGTCGTACTCGCCCGCGAGGGAGACCTCGCTCCGGGCGTCGTCGACTCCGTCTTCGTATGCGGCGGGCGTATCGTACTGAGGGGTGTGAATTCAACAGTTGGATGAGAGTGCATCGCGTGTAGAAAAGAGAGGTTCATGCAATGGACGATGGCACACGAGGATATGATGGCTCACGTCGAGCGCCCCGGTGGTGGCGTTGTAATTTGGAGGGGATCCCGACCCGCTCGAGGGTGGAGACGGCGCCAACAAAGGCGACGTTGAAAGATTAGGAAGATCCATCTGTTTGATCATTTAGTATATCTTCGCGCGTGTATCGTCGCCGTCGGTGTATTGTATGGATATGATGCAGTTCTTTAGCTCAATCCGTCCTCCGAGAAATTTATGAGCCGAGCGGAGCAAGCGGAGGATGGAGGCACGCAAAGAGAGGAGCAGCCGGCGTCGCGCACGGGGGGACACACGGCGAGAGATGATGCGCTTCTCGTGCCCGGGCCACTACGCACGTGTTATCGACCTCTAGAGTGCAGAGAGATCAGATATTCCACATGCCGGAATGGAAGCGGAGTATCACTCTCTAGAGCGGCGCCATGGCCATTGCCATCAGCGGTAGCGGCGGAGTCGATGCCCGTGAAATGACGAGGCAAGAACGACGACCGACGACGGACGCCGTTGCGCCGGAGAACAAACGACGGAGTACGAATAAAAAGGAATGCTTCGGGGTTTCAGTGTTGATAGCCATTTAATAGAGAACAAATTCATAGGCAACATTGAGATAAAATATTACGTTAGTTTAATAAAGGTACCCTATTAATATTCCTCTACACAGAATCTCATATCTCGCTTATATAGCCACACCAGCAAGCCTCACAAGCCACGGAGACTCCAAATCATATCACGCGGTAGGAATCATACGCATGGTATCACAGGGCAGTGCAGGATTTTGCGGGATTCAACGAGAGGGTATCTTTCTTGAGCCTAGATAGTGTGGATGACATCAACGACCGACGCTTCATGCAATCAATCGCACCTGAGATAAAATCAGCCTCCGCCCGCGCCGGCGGGCCGCGCGTCGTCGTCCCTATCCTCCCTCGCTTCGCCGATGATCGCCCCGGCGGCGAGGGCGGCCTCGACGTCGACGAGGATCGCGGTCGCGGCTTCGCGACCGCATCCGCGTCCGCCGCCGCCCGGACGTCGTCGTCCGCGGCCTCCCTCCTGGTCCGCCCCGACCCCGACGCCTTCGCCTCCGCCGTCGTCGCTCCTCCTCCTTAGGGCCGCATCCGCCTCCTCCTCTCGGTCGTCGTCCTCCATCCGCGGCGACTCGTCCGGAGACGAGTACCCCGCGGTGGTCGGCGGCGGTCCCGATCCGCTGGTGCGCTTCCGATCGGCGGCGCTGCGCTACCCCGTATCGTACTCCGACGAACGCGATCGCGGACTCGAGGACGACCTGCGCGCCCTGGAGGAGGAGGATCTCGCGTCGTCCGACGCTTCGCGGCATCATCATCGTCGTCGTCGGTTCGGTCGCGATTACTGTGGTCGCAACGTCCTCCGCCCGTTCGATCTCGAGGTGTACCCCAACGCGGAGGACGGGGGGGGCGGGGGCGGACACGTCGTCCTCGGGAGGAACGGGGCTGGAAAGACTTTGCTCTCGCGCTCCCTCCTCGCTGGGAACGATCGCACTGCGGACAACCCGTTCGTTCGATCGGGTCGCCTCTCGCTACACTGGGAGGACGCCGATCATGCCTCCGCCTCCGCCCGGCTGCGGGGTCGGGGCCGAATGTCCCACGTTTCCTTCGACTCGCACTCCTCCCTCCTCCTCGATCCGCACGCCACCACCGTCCACCGGGCCCTGATCCCGGGGGGGGGCAACCGATTGTCGCCCACGGCCAAGTTTCTGAGCGTGCGATTGGGAATGTTTCCCCTCCTCCCCCGACGCGTCGACACCCTTTCGACGGGTGAGATACGACGGGTGCTATTGGTAAGGGCGCTCGTCACCAAGCCCGAGCTCCTCGTGCTGGACAACGCGTTCGACGGGCTCGACGTCCCCGGGCGAACGGGATTGCACGATGTAGTCGACAGGATATTGGCGGGATTTCGGATGGACATACTGGTGCAGGGGGTGGGGGAGGCACGGGATGCGGCGCGGACGCAGGTTTTGTTGATGACGCACAGGCCGGAGGAGATAGGCGATGGGATGGGGAGGGTCACCTTCGTCGGCGTCGACGACGATCATGACGACGAGGACGATGGGGGATCCGGTGGCGGCGGGGTCAGGACCGAGTGGAGGGCCGGCAGGAGCGGGAGGGAGCTGGTGGCGTCGCTGGATCATCGTCATCGCGCGACGACGGCGATGGAATCGATCGATCGAGTGGATCGCGACGACGAGGAACAACGGCGTCGTCATCCCTGGGACGTCGTGCCGGACGACGATTTTCCCAGCGGGGAGGAGATCGAGCACTTCTGGAATCGCGGCGGGGGCAGGGGCAGGGGGTCCCGGCACGCTCTGAAACGCATCGGATCGCCGTCATCCTCCCCCTCGGGCGACGGCGGGGACGACGTCCTGGTGTGCGCCGAGGGCCTCGCCCTCCGTCGCGACGGCACGACCCTAATCGCGGGCCTCGACTGGACGGTCCGACGGGGCGAACGGTGGCACCTCGCGGGCGCGAACGGGGCGGGGAAGAGCACGCTGGGGAGGCTCCTGTTCCGAGCCGGGAGCGGCGGGGGCGGAGGCGGCGGTCGCGAACTTCATCATGCCAGCGAC
>JALLBE010000888.1:0-12817 GCA_036939795.1 Thalassiosira mediterranea
CTTTGGAGGTCGGTACGGTACTTTATCTACCTACATACCCTCAGTTGAAAAGGTCTATTCTGTCCATCGTCCATCCTTCGGATTGGATGCTCCTCTCTCTATCAGAGAGATACTGTACCACATGTGCAATATGTACCATATACTGGCTGAGGCGGCGGCGGGGGCCCAACATCCCGTTTCGCGCGTTCGATTAGATTTTTGGTGCGGGGACGGGTGAGGGGTGAGGGGTGAGGGGTGACGGTCGAGTGCATTTCTATCCTCGCCCCACATCTCCCCACATGCCCTCGTGCCGCAGAGGCCGCGGATCACCGCGGCATCTTCGCGGTGATTTGTTGCCAAAACTTCATTTGGCGGTCCGAGCGACGAAACGCCGTCGTCGTCGATCGCCGGCGTTGCTTGAGCCTGGGTTGGCTTGCATCTGTGTTGATGGAAATTATTGCGTCCCTGATCCAATGTGCTACAGCACGCAAAGCTGAATGATTGAATCTCGCATACGCGATGTCGAAGAGGAACAAACCGGGCGAATACTCCGTCCACTACGATTCCCGAAGGTCAGTTAGTGAGGTTGATCGTTGCCATAGCTATTCCATATTCCATCACGCAAAGCCTCAAAACATCTTAACAATCCAATTGAATGGAACTCCTTCCCAACCCAATACAATTATCAGTCATCTTAGTGTCATCTTTCAATGCCATGGATCCATTTGGCCACGCGTCCTTCCCTACTGCGTTGTCAATGTAGTTATGACACTCGTATGTCGACGCTACCTTTTTCCTATCGCTCAAGCACACGGTTTCATAGTTTCAGGGTAGGGGCACACTATTTCCAATTTCATTGTATCATTTTACCTCGTCAGCAGGTGTACCATGACGCTCAAAAGCTTTGATGAAGCTTTGTCGAATCTATCTGCAATGAACTCCAACATGAGAGAGGTTGTCTCCGCAATAGTAAGAATGTTTGAAAGCAACGTAATCCACACTGCAAACACATCTGACACTGTTTTTTTCTTAAGCAGACCATCACAACAAAAGATGATCAATCTGAAAAGGCAAAGCAGTGGAGAGTTGAGGTTGCATACCGGGCTTGTCTTCTGCTTCGTCTAGCTATGGCAGTACTTCGGTACGAAAATGACAGAGTAGTACCGTGGAAAGTGCCTGAACTACGGGGGGAAATGAAAGAGATGATGCTAGAACACAATCAAATCACGGGGGGCACTGGGCGTTGGAGACATGAACGTAGAGTCGAGAGGGAGGAGGTGTATAGATCTCCAATCACCATGGCGTATTTTCTTCGAATGATTATCGCTGACAATGGCAAATACCTGGAAAATCCGTGCCACCTTTTCGTTATGAATCGTTTCACGGGTCTGATAGATGCATTCATGAAGGGGTACTACAAGCAAATGCGGCTGCTACACACACCAGTGCCATTTGCACTTCTACAAATCGCTCGCACATTGAACTTCATATGGTCAGTCTATCCTGTTCTGCTCGAATCTCTCCATGTTAAAAATGCCAGATCTCATTTCTCAATTGATCAACATTGATTTTCAGGGTATTTACTCTGCCTTTGGCTTCCCAGGCCGACCCCAGCTCTGTGTATACTTCGTGCTTCACAGTATTTTTTCTCACATACGGTTACCTCGGTCTCGAGGCATTGTCAATTGAGCTCGAGAATCCGTTTGGAAATGCATTGAATGACGTGAAAAATCTTGAGTTAGCATTTGCGGTGATGGAGGATGTGTACACAATGCTAAATATTGTCGACGGCCCGGAATCGGCGATGAGGTGCAGGGCGAAAATGTCAACAGATGTTCCTAGGTATACCGAGGATACGCCACTGATGCATCTGTCCTTGGGCGCAACAACTGAGGGTATTGCTTGACTTTTGAGGCTTGGCTACCTCAAGTTGACATCAACAATGGTCCGGCAGTTTTCCATGGAGGTCACGCCAGTATTTGGAGTTGCTATGGTACAGGTTGTCGAACTGGAAAATATCATTTTCGCCATAACTTCACAGAGTGGCGTGCCATGAGTTAATGTAAGACTGGGCTACAAGGAAAGTTTCGATATTGCATAGGACTAAGTACGGCAGTGATGTTTGGGTCAAGCTATGGGTATGGATGAGTGGTTCTGATGAGTTACAAATAGTGGCGATAACGTACTCTGTAAACAGAGAATCAGCTCACGGCCAAATGCTAATAGTCGGATTTGCATGTCAAGCCCTGCGGTGATTGCTATTGAAGTCAGGCGCCAGTAGAAGAAATACTATCGATAATACACATTGACAAAGAGTATTGATAATATTAAAGATGAAGTGATCCATACACATGATCTTCATCAGATACGAAGGAGACACAATGGCTACGTACAAGGTAAGTCCATCCTGTCCAAGCGATTGCACCTTCAAATGTCAATTGATGCCGGTACGACGGATGGATTCAAATAGCTATAAATTGCTTCTCCGTCATCTTTGCTTTGCCTGTTTCTCTCTTCGATGGCATTTCCAATTTCATCGAGGGCTTCAAGGAACTTCAAATAAGCTTCCTTGCCAAGCCCATCAAAATTACGAGACAAATCATCTATACATTGATCCGATGGAAGGGTGAGAATGCGGATGATGACAAGCGAGTCAAGAACCACATCCCTCCCAGAGAGGCTAGAACGTTTCAACCAGCTATCACCTGAATCAACGTGAGGGAAGAATGAATCAAACATCCATGCTCGGATGTCAGAATCTTCTTCTGGCAGAGAACTCAATGACGCTCGCATATTGAGTGATTTGTTGGGAGCAAAAGCATAATAGTCGTACTGTGGGAAGTTCACTGCTGCATGAAGGCCACGAGAGATCCACATCAAAGTTTGAAGCGTCGTAGCCAAGGTTTCTCTGTCGGCGAATTGACTAGGAAACCCTGGAACAGCCCCACGCTCAGGGTCGGTTGTTTCTGCAGCCCACTCTTGAAGAACTGCATCAGAGGCAACTTCGTTATCGTTCTTGTACTTTTCGCGAACAAAGTCCGTTGCAAACCCTCCGTAGGCAGCCCAGAGCTTCATGCCGTCTTCTCGGTAGAGGTATCCTGGCATATTGAAGTCATCATCGAACCCCCTACTTGCAAGCTCCAACGGCAAGGAGGACGATTGGAAGAAATCATAACGGGACCACATCTTGCCTATCAGCTGCATGAATTGCCCAACTCCGACAGATGATTGGTGGTCACCAAAGGATGTTTTCCCAAAAGACGCCAGGGTTTCGCGAGCGGCCCCTTTGATGGCAGAAAGTATGAGTGAGAGCGCTGTATTGGCAACAAAACGATGCTTCATTGTTGGAATACATACAGTTAAGGAGCAAGGTGTCCTTGCAGAGAGGTTTGAGAAAAATGTAGAGGTCGTGCTTTGCTTTCCTCAATGTATTGTATATGGCAATAATATGTGGCTCCATCGCAAGGTGGGTGCTTCCTAAATGGCTGACCCATTCGTGCATGTTTGAATCAGCTGTTGTGACGCAAGCTTTTACAAAGAGCCACTCATTTTCACCGCTATTTGCTCTCGTATAGACATGGGCACCTGGCGTACGTTCAAGTTGAATGCCTAAAATGTCCAATCCCTCCCTGTCCTCGTCCAGAACAAAAGTAATGATGGGTGCGTAGAAGTACCGTTCCTGGTCTTGGGGTGCTTCTTCATTCATCGGGAGTGGATACGCTTGGTGGGGGTTGAGTTCAAGCTCAGCAAGGTCATCGTAGCTCACGAAGAAGAGACGTTTTTCTGTCATGAGGTCCTTTAGATACCTTCTCCCAAAATAGTCTACTAAGTTCCTTGGCAGTTGCTTGAGCTTCTTTACAACCTCGATCATGACAGGGTTTGTCCCGCTCAAGAATTGTCTTGCCACTTCTCTGTCATCCTCCCAGTTATTGATGGCGTGTTTAGGCTCTGGGAGAAAGTTCATGGGGTTAGGCAGGAAGCCCCAAATAGTTGACTTGGTGAACATTGCTTTGTATGCAGCTTCTGGGTTTGGTGCATTATCTACAGCATTTTCACGGCCGAGGAGCTCAAAAGCCATTTCGGCCTCAAGCGCACGCCGTACAACTCTGACTACCTTCCTGGGGCTAAAAAACTGGCAAAGTGGTGGTGCTCCATCCAACATTTTCATGGCACCAGATAAATCAACATCAGGAAACTGTGAAAAGAAAAGAAAGAAGGATGGTGTGTGGTGTGTAAGTGTGAGACTCTGTTTGGTACCAACAGGTAGCAACCTTCACACAGAGCCTCGTGATCATACTCACAGCTGGATGGCGAGGGTAAGTGACATATCGCAAGGAATCTTCTGCAGAATACTCAAAAACTTGAGGTACCAATGTCAACAAGAGCTCTAGTGCTGTCCCAAAGAGAGAGTCATGGATGCGTCTAGTCGCTCTCACTGGAACATCATCCTTTTCTGGTTCCTCGTCGTTCTGGGTATACTCTGTGAGCACAGGTCTCCGTGAAACGGGGGCTTCCGAGAAGACTTGATTCTCTGAGAAGACCTCGTTTGCCAAATCGTCAGAATTGGCATCCACTAGCATCTCCAAGCACCTCAACGTCACATCAAGAAGTAACAAAGTCTTTTCTTCGTTTCCCTCTTGCTCGGGATCAAAGTCCTGCAAATCTTGAAGGTCGCTTAAAAGACTAGCCATGTCCATAAAGAGGTTCTCTGCTTCCGAGACAACGCTTATTGATGCAGCGACAGCAAACGATAGGGTCGTTGATAATGATTGCGGGTTCAAGGCTTCCACACCAGAAAGAGCAGTCGCCGCAAGGGCAGCGCGCGGTAGGAACTTCATCATTGCTAGCAGATGATGCACCTAGCAGCAACAGCTTTCACAAGGCGAGGTGGATTGCCCTGTTTGTGATATTATGGGATAGAAATATGAATATGGAATGGTCGCTATGTAGGTATGGATGTCATGGCTAATGCTTTCCATACCATACCCTCACCAGTTAGTATTTTGATCTTGGCTTGTGGCGGTGGTCTCCTAAAATGATTCATATCTCTTCATGTATCTCACGAGTGCATGGTGCAGGACGCCGTACTATCCGCCATGACCCAGGGATGGATCGGACCAAGACCACGACCTGGTGCATCTGGGTAACCAGCTACATATCTACCTACATAACCTGCCTTTTCCTACTACCTTTCAACTTTGAATCCCACCATTCCCACGTGCTTGAACGACCATCGATAACGTGCACCTCATCCAGCTCTCGCGGTGCAATGACCCAGCGGAAGACTCAAATATTCAGTGCGAGACGAGTTTAGGAAACGGGTCATGACGAGGCCCCATCGAGTGGTACCTATCAACATTGCCATGGAAAGGTTTGTGTGACTCCAAACCTAGAATCTTAGGCGTTACTTAAAGCTTTTCTACAACTGGAATGCCAAGTAGATTCATGAGCAAGCGAATAGTGGCCGCAGATACGGTGCACAGGGAAAGGCGGCTAGCTTTCAGCTCTGGAGTTTCCGCATTGTTCACCGAGCAATTTTCGTAGAACTGGTTACCAGAGAAAATCAGTAAAGGGGCCAACCATATTGCAGATACAGCCGTAGAACGCCATTATTGAGTGAACGATGCTACACGTGGATATGCTAAAATCAAGGAAAAGTAACAGTGACATTCCTCACCTGGTTGAACTTCTGGCTGGTCTCAAACAGATAATCACAGAGACGGTTGGGATACAGCTCGGACTCCACCTCGCTAAGAATGTCTGGCAGCTTTACAAGGTTGCGGATGAGCTGTTTCTCCGATTCGTGCGCGATCAGTATCTCATCGGCCGGCTCTGGCCAGACTATGGGGTTCTCCTCTGATTGCCCCGTTGCCTTGCGCACAATACCACAGATCCTGGCGTATGCATAAAGCATGTATGGCGCTGTGTTCCCATTTAGACTGAGCATCCTTCCGTAGCTGAACCTGTAGTTGGAAGCACGGTTCATGGACAGATCTGCATACTTCACAGCACCTATGCCCACCGTGCGGGCAACATTGGCGAGGGCGCCAGTGAGCTCAGCATCTCCCTCGCCCTCTGGCACGTCCATCCTGGACTTGATGTCCTCTCCTGCGATGCGTACCGCCTCATCAAGTAGGTCACGGAGCTTGACAGTGTCACCACTGCGCGTTGCAAATTTCTTCCCATCCTCGCCCTGCACCAAGCCGAAAGGGACATGCTCCAGCGAAACCTTCTCAGAGTCGTAAAACCCAGCCTTCTTTGCCGCCGCGAATACCATCTCAAAGTGCTGGCTTTGGCCTGCATCAGTGACATAGAGAACCCTGTCAGCCCCCTCACCGCCATCGGACGATTCCATCTGCACGCGGTGCCTAATGGCAGCCAGATCTGTCGTGGCGTAGTTGAACCCCCCATCACTCTTGCGCACGAGCATGGGCAAAGGACTGCCATCGCGGTTAGCGTACCCATCGAGGAAGACAGCGGTGGCACCCTCACTCTCAACGGCCAACCCTTGCTCCTCCAAATCGTCAATGACCCCCATCAAATAGGGGTTGTAAAAAGACTCGCCACGCTCCTCAAGTCCGGCGATGTCGAGGGTGTCGTATATCTTTTGATACTCGACGCGGGAGGCGGCGCAAAGCGACTCCCAGGCGGCCAGGGCCTCGGGGTCTCCGGCCTGGAGCTTCACCACGCCCTCGCGACTGCGCACCTTGAAATCCTCGTCTACGTCGAATCGCTTCTTGGCCGCCTTGTACAGCATGACCAGATCACCTAATTCGACATCCGCCGACGTCTCCTTACTGAGGGCGGCAGGGTACTCATCACGGAGGTGCTCCACGAGCATCCCGAATTGGGTTCCCCAGTCACCGACGTGGTTGAGACGCTTGACATCGTGCCCCGCGAAGGTGAGGAGATTGGAGAGCGTATCACCGATGATGGTGGAACGGAGGTGTCCCACGTGCATCTCCTTGGCGATATTGGGCGAGGAGAAGTCGACCACAATCTTCTTCTTGTCACTGACGTGTGGTTGACATGGAACAGGCGCAGGTGATGAGAGAGGCATACTAGCGTAACCAATTGATCTCAATGACGCATGGACATCCCAGGACAATTTTCCCAAGGGACCACAAGAATCCATGTTGCCCCTTCATCTGGACTTCAGTCCGAAGTGCCACGTCCTATTCGCTGAAACCATCAGATCTGACGCATCCAAGATGCATCACCATATGCGACGCATTGCAAATCCATGGAACTGGGTTATGCCACGATTTCAAAGATTTCCCACTTTCCCCTGACACCTTCCCTGCCCGTAATGTATCTCCAACGCGTCGTCCCTCCACACGTACGGACTCTGCACGCCCGCAAAATTCTACTCACCCGGTCAGCGGCACCGCCAGCCTTCCCGCGCTGTCCCTCGCCATCATCCCCAGCGCGCCGGTCAAGTACTCCTCCCTGAACCTGAGGTTGATGAACCCCGGCCCGGCAATTTCCAGGGGCGTCTCCACGATGCCCTCCAGCTTGGGCGCCAGCGCCTCCGCGATCTTCGCGGCGCACTCGCGCGGATTCAGCCCGGCGCTCTTGGCGAGGGACATGGCGGCGTTGCACTGGTAATCGCCGAATTCCGGCTTGGTGGCGGGCGTCACCATGCTATCCTTGGCGCCGAAGGGTTTGGCGGCGGCCACGGCCTCGGCGATGATGGCGGCGCGTTCCTCCTCGGACATCTTGGGCTCCTCCTCCGGTTCGGGGGCGGTCGCCTCCTCTCCTCCCTCCGGCTTCTTCTTCTTCTTCTTTTTCTTCTTCTTCTTGCCCCCGTCCAACTTGGCGATCGCCGCCCCCTCGGCGATTTCCGCGGGGTCGAAGAGCTTGTTGAGGACCTCGACCACCGACGAGCGGACCAGGTCGATTCCCGCCAGGCCGCTCTCGGTCGAAGCCGCGGGGGCCTCCGCGGTGGACATTTTCAGCGAGACGGAGGCGGGCACGACGTGTCCGTAGGGTCTCCACCGACCCGCATTATCGGCGCGAGGAGCGGAAGAACGATGATGATCGCCGCCGACCGCGAGGAACGCTCCCGCCGGACGGGCGGCGCGGCGGGCGCTCCTCGCTACGAACGCCGAGGCCGGAGCCCTCGGGGCGCGAGCGGCGGCCCGTCCGAGGAGCGCGGCCGCCGATAGGATCGTCATGATCGCCACCATCGTCTCACGAGTGGATGGTGAAATTATGGAACCTCCGACGCGATGAGGATGACGAACGAAGGAAGTGCGTGGCTCGTATTGGCGATGTATTCCTTATGTACATTATCGCTATTAATGTCGCTGAATACATCACTCGCCGATGTTTTCTCACCACGTGGCACCCGTCTACCTATGCATGTCCGAATATTTCCTGAGGAACAATACCATACCCGATACCCGATATCCAGCCAGCTGTCGGATGTCGGATGTCGATATCGGCTGTCGGTACCTCTAGGGGTTTGGGTATAGTGCGCAGATTTCGAGGTAAATGTGCGCAGTGTGCACGTGCGCCGCACATTTTTTACATCATGGTACGGTTTATGACTGGTATTAAGGGCTTCGGCCAGATTCGAGGTAAATGTGAGCACGCGCACATGCGCACTATCCAAACCCCTAGCTGTCGGCTCTCTAGAGAGAGCTGTGAGTAACGGCGACTTCGGGACGATCGGTAGGAAGGGCGGGCAGTGGAGTCTAGAGAGAGAGAGCTCGCGGGATGACCGATCGCGGCTGAGGGAGGCGTACCTACGGTCGAGGCCTGGGGCGCGTGGATGCGAGGCCTGGGGCGGGCCCGTCGCGAGCGGAGGACCCATGAGACATGGGGCAGCGGAGAGGAGGGAGCGGTGGCCTCCGTGCCAGGAAGGCTGCGTGGCTGCTCCTCCCCGCCCTCTCGCTGCTGTACATCGTCCTGACCTCGAAGAAGTTGGCGGTGACAACCGATCTGGGACTAGAGCGAGACGTCACGGTCTTGCCGACCGATTTCAACGACGCGGTACGGCAAGAGCATGAACCTGAACCCAGACAAGAACCTAAGCAACGGCAACGCAGTGGAGGACCCAACGACGGATATTACAGCACCATTAAATCACCCAGGGATGATCACAGATTCGCAGGCAATTCCAACACCACAAACAATTACCGCAACACCTCACTGGTGATCATCATTGGAGGTCTGCGAGCCGGCGAAGAAGCATGGTCAACGCTCTACTCCCAGGTGCTCGATCCAAACATGGCTGATCTCGCCATCATGACCTCTGACAGCGAAACAACGCAGACCAACAGCTCGCTCTACTCCCGTGCGAAGTACCTTTGGAACTACAGGCAGTACGACGATTGGAGCGACGCGGTCGATCTCGTCCGGGGATCCGGTTGGAGAAGTACCCACCTGCCACTTTTTAGGAAGGAATACCCCGAGATGGAGGAGGGCAAGAACGAATCCATACTCTTCGGCGGGATAAAGGGCCACGATCGTGCGAGCGGGGTCATCATTTTCATGATACGACACTTTTTATCCAAGGCGGTCGAGGAATTTGGATTGCTGGAGAGGTATGAAAAGTTTGTTGTCACGAGGGCGGATCATTATTATCTCTGCCCCCACTTGTTCGCGGCGTGCGACCTGGGCGAAACATCGAAAGTCAACGAAGGTGGGGTAAGATCAGGAGATGGGGGTAGGAAGGTGGTGATCATACCTGACGGCGAGGATTACGGAGGCTACACTGATCGGCACCTGATAGCCTCGCGGCGCAGCCTGCTCGAATCCATCGATCTCATAACGCCGCTCATCACCGAGCCGTACGCGTTCAACTACAGGCGACACCAAAACTCCGAGAGCTTCATACGGTACGTCTGGAAGTCGAAAAGGTTGGAAGTCAAACGAGCCGTGCGGAGCATGTTCACGGTCGCCCGAAAGGAAGATTCCACGCGGTGGCGAGTGGCCGAGGAGGCGCTTCCAAATAGCACCGGCGGATTATTCGTGAAATATAAAGACGAGTGGATGACGGCGCGGGAGGGGTGCGAGAGGTTCGAAGTCTACAGTAGGCCGCGGTACGTGGGGAATTGCATGAAGTGTTCGTGTAGGAGGGAACGCGCGAAGAAGAATAAAGGATTTGGAGGGACGAACAAAAGGGGAAGGGTGGGACGCCCAGGAGGATGATGACCGAGTAGAGACTGTGGAGGGGATGAATCATGGCTCTATTGATGTCATGCCTGAGCAAAATCCACCCAGTGCCGCCTCTCGGCACATCGCACTTGCTCTGGGACTATTTTTTCAGGACTGGGATCCTCTCCCTGGCACGGGGTGGAAACTCACTCGGACTTGACCGTTGGCGCTCTGCCCTACTCTGCCCCCCCAGGCCAGGCCAAAACTGCTCATTCTGCATCAAACTGCTGTTCCGCCCTACTGGCGAATGAGGGTAGGAGCACATCGCACATAACGAACACTCTGAAATGATACCATTTCTTCTTCAACAGATACTCATTCCTGTCCATTTCCTGCAGTATGATACCCGGGTGTGTCTGCTCAAATCATTGCATTTTCTGCTTCTCAAGGACGAGAGCCACTACTCTCGTAAAGAGATGATTTCTGGCATAGCCTCGTCTTATTCTCAATACATGTGGCCACTGGGTCCAGAGCATATGTCCAGAGAGAGGTTTGTACATTAGATTTTACAGATTGTGATCGATACGCAGTCATGTTTGTAGTGTTTAAACAAAATCGTCTCAGCTGCTTGCGCACGCCCTAAAGTAGATACTAGCTCCCTACAAAGGGCGCCATAGAGACGTACAGATGGTAATACGTGCTCTCTAGCTTTGCGCTGAGAGAGATGAACATGGCAGTGGGTACTAATGCCACTTGCTTATGCGCTACTCTTTGTTCTAGATACTTCTGTGCTAAAATGATGCCTTTGTGCCAGAGCACTCATTTCTTTGTGCCATATCGGCGCCTCTTAGATAGATCCAGATCCACACGGCAATCCAGCTTTGCTTATCCTGCCAGTGGCCTATCCTTCTCAACCTTACCCGGGTAATATTTTGCCAACAGCCTGACTTAATATTTTACTATCCTGACTTAATATTTTACTATCTAATATCAAGGATCACCATACCACGCCCCACCTCTTCTACTGACAAGTGAGGCAACCTTGTTTGTATACATATGTAACTTGAACTCGTCACTGCGCAAATGATGGACTTGATATCAATAACCCATCTTGAATGACTTCCGACTGACCCAGATTCTAGAGCTCCCATCCCCTGAGTGACTCCTCGACTTCAGACCCATGGAGGAGGCTGCCACCATCTTCCTTGGCCCAAAAGAAAAGAGTGTAACGGGTACCGTTGTGCGGAGCAACTCCATGAATGTCTTCTGGCCCATGAACGATGGCTTTGCCAGGCTTGCGAGTAGCTTCATGGGGGCCATCATGATCAAGATAAATGAGCTCGCCCCCAGTGTAGTCTTCATTCCCATTAAGCGCAACAATCATGATGTGCCTGTCATCTTCGATATGGTATGGGACGTGGTATCCACTGTCAAGATCATAGTTGCCGTGGTGCGAACGGCGGACATAAGAACGCATGACAGGGGCCTTGCTTCCGATAGAGGTGTAGAAGAATTTGAAGAGATTTTCCACAGTGTCAAGCCCAAGGAGGTCGGTGAGAGCGGCGACTGAAATGTCTTCAGAGTGGTCATCGGCCAGGTCTTGGTGGACAAGGTGGCTCTTTGCCTTCTGATGCTTGTCGACATAGTTCTTGAGGATCTCGCACTGCTCGAGGGTCAACACATCTTCCTTCTCGTGAACTGCGGCATCCAATGAACCTCCCGTTGCCTTGAGGACCTCCATAATCTGTTCAGGAGAAGTTGTCTCAAGTAGGTGACGAGCATGAGGACTTTCCTCGAGAGAACGACGACACCAAGAGGGGCAGTCGCCGGGACAGACACAGAGTGTTGGAGGGTCGGGATCTTCACCCACTGCAAACATCCAGTCATCAGGGTTGATGCAAGAACCTGGTCCTACTCCACACACAGGGCATTCCTCAACAAAACCTAAGTCAACAGAGGACAGGCGCCTGTCATCGCTACTACTACTGCCATCATCAGACAAGCAGACCTGAAATGGATTGTAATCATCCTCTGATGAATACATACAGTAACCACAACCTTGGGATAATGCATTGCCCCCAGGCGCGCACACATAGGATTCTGGGGCACAGACAGCAGCAACAGTGGCTACGCCGACCGTCAGGAGAGCGCTGAGGAGAGTATCCATGTTAACAGCTTGTGCAACAGTCAAAGAGACAAGATATCAGAATTTATGGGAAGGGTGCAAAGACTTGGCAGCTTCTCTAGAGAGTGGCAGCTTCTCTGTGTACGAACAAAATTATCATGCCTGGCCAATGGTACTGGAAGTATTTACCCTGTATGTACCATCTTTCAAATGCATGAATTGTTTCCGAGGGGCGATACATGGAAGAAATGCTTCCCTTTATCTAGAGATGAATGCTTTCCTGTTGTTCAATGGGAAACTGAAACAAAAGTTCCTTGTTCAAAATCAATTATTCTATATTTCTATATTGGAAGTTAGAAAGAAGAAATGTATTCCAATAAATATAAATATGTGCATTCTAAATCCAGCTTAGACATCTTAGTAGCCTCAATGAACAACTCTTAAATCAATCTAATCCAAACATGTACGGAAATAGGGTCCGGAAAAGGCATTTTAGCTGGTATTCTGTTTCCGAGATGAGATGAGGTGCCAAGAGATGTTCAACTACGACTAGGCGGCAGGGCAGTGAAAGATACATTTGTCGTTTCCGGGATTAGATGGTAAGCCGAA
>JALLBE010000889.1:0-12806 GCA_036939795.1 Thalassiosira mediterranea
CCTCCATGTTATGCCACCTCCTTGTCCTTCTTGTGCGCATTAAAGATTCAGGAAGAGTTCAAGTCCACATACTGAAACCTGAACGAGATTTGTGATTGCAACAAAACAGCATCTCCTTCCCCGTACATTGCAAGGACTGGCACCTAACCTCAGTTCACCGTGCAAAACCCTCACCATCCCTATGTAATACGGCATGTTGTAGTTCTCCCATACCTAAGGTATCTGCATGTTTTTGTGGATTGGTTTAGATTGGTTTGACTGGGATAGTCGGCATCTTCATTCATGTCTCTCGGATGGAAACATCGAAATACCTGCCTTTCTATTCGTATGAGTAAGTGCATCGAATTTCTACAGCGATGATTCCTAACCAAGTATCAACGGCACTGGCAATGGCAATTCTCACAAGTGCGGTGAACAATGCAGAGAGAATTGTAGCGCAAGTTCCTCTGGAACTTGTGACGATAACGGGCATGCATGTTGCCTCACGCTATGCTACCATACATCCTACTGGAAACCTCATCGCATTAATTGTGATTCCCAACGAAATCTACTGGATCGATGCCCAAAGTGTATGAAACTGAACTCTAACAAGTGCGGAAAACAACGCTCAGGTGCAACTGTTGCAGGACCTCCTCCATCCGGAACCTAATGGTATCAGTGCATCCTTGTTGTATCCCATATGTACGTTTAGGCGATCATCAGCCCATTTCGATACAAAGAAATGCTTCGTAGTTTTGTATAGGGGACTGGTGTGATAAGTGTTTCGGTAGGTCACGCTGGGTTACCATGTGAATATCAAGAGTTTGTTATTCGGTGTCCAAGATTTTCTTTCGACCAGTTTGATGCAACAACAACTGATATCGCTTGGCTTATGGCTTGTCACAAGATATGCTTGCGCACGAAAGTGGTTGCAGTCGCAGCGCCATAGTACCCCAGACGGAAAAATGGGGTTCCCACAAGCTACTAAATGTAGACTGGCAGACAACTCCCCACTTGACGACATAATGCACAAAACCAGCTATTTGCTGAGAAGCATAGTACTGCCGAGAAAGACCGACATGGGATGCTGAAGCTATTGTTTGTGCGAAAGGTGTAGTTGCCTCGTTCAGTACGTAACGTAGAACGGAGATCGATCAGTCTTTGACCAAAACCGTGGACTTCCATCTATGGTATCTACATGTCTCGCAAAGAATCTACTCCGCCAAGAGTCAAAGCAAAGAGAATGCATTCGATCGGCGTGCGTGCGCCGCATCTCACGGTCCATCATTCCACGGAAAATTGCGCTTCATCCTATCCCAGTCCCAATCCCAATCGGGATCGCCGTCGCTCAGCCAAACGTACAAAACGATGCAAAGAAATGTCAGGCAGCCGTACCACGCGCAATTGTAGGCATTGTCGGAGTGCTGCCGCGCTTCGCGGAATCTGCCCTCGTCCCACGCCCTGCCTGCGCGGTGCGAGTGCCACAACGCGATCAGGCCCAGCGGCGGGAAGAGGAGGGCGGACGTGGCCGCGAACGCCCCGTGCGATGATGGAGGACGTCGTTGTCTGCGACGGGAGGTCATATCCCTCCTTCTCCGACGTGGATCTCGTCCACGATGCGGTTGCTCATCGCCGTCGTACCCGTAATCGTCGTTGCCGAACTCTTCATAGTTCGGGTGAGTAGATGTCGATCGTCGAGGGTTGCCATCTCGAGTGCTTCGGTCGCGACGGTACCACCACGGATACCACTGCGGAAACTGGGACCTTAAATCGCCTTCGGCGCTACCGTCTTTGTCACTGCCGGGGGATGTTTTCGTCCCCTTATCATTCTCGTCCGCAGGATCCGCCCCACGATGTCTGCCAGGATCTGCGGCATCCTCGCGCTCCATCTCCTCGACGCATCGTCCGTAGAACGTCTCCACCTCCTGGAATAGTTCCGTCGCCCTCTCGCCATCTTCGCCTCTCTCGTGTTTGTCCGGGTGCACCCTCGACCTCAGAGCCCTGAACAGCCGTTCCCTCTTCTTCGCATCTCGGACCTCGGCCTCGGCCTCCTTCCGTTGGAGACTCGGCGTGGCTATTCGCAGAAGCTCGATGAGAGCAGACGTCGAGGGGGGCTGGGAGATGGCCGAGGCGACGGTCTCGAGGAGGAGACGACGGAAGGCCGAGTCGCCCATGGTTGCAATAAAAAATGAGCGCGAGCGTTGAATGTGTTAATAGAGAAGATTGTTGCGTTGAAAATTTGAATGAGGGGTATTATCGCTGAACGTCCCCGAGTTCGTCCTCGATAAGTCAGTTGTATGTAGGAATTAATATTTTCATTTACCTAGATAATCATAGCGAAAATTAAAGCGATAGTATGACCTTTTGCAACACGTGTCACCTCTTGCTTGCTCCTCGCTCCTCCCTCCATCCTCGCTCCTCGCTCTCCTCTCGCTCGTCTCGTTCCACTTTCCACCTCCACCTCCGCTCTCCTCATCTCACTCAGTCTCAAGTCTCAAGCTAGCTCAACGATATGGCAATGATATGCCCGTCGCCCTCTGACGCGCTGCCGTCGGCGGCGGCGTCGCCCGCAGATTTCTCTGACGCCTTCGAGGCCGCCCGCCTACGCATTTTGGCGGCCGAGCGCTGGGCCACGGCCTCGGCCAGGATGCTCGAGGACGCCCGGGCGCAGGCGGAGACGTCGCGGGAGGAGCTGAGAGACGCCAGGGAGTACCTTCGCGGACTGGAACGCAAGAGGGGGCTGGGTTCGGACGTTGGTGACAAAAATGGTCGTGATGCAAAGTTCGTTCGCAGCTCCTCGGGCGAGACCGAGGGCGAGACCCTGAGCAATGAAGAATTACCAAGGACAAATAAAATGGACGCTTCCAACGACAAACTTGATGACGAGAGAGGGGTTATTGATTCTCCGAGCAAAACGAGCAACAATCGGGGACGGGAACACGTCACATTCATCGGCGATGTGCACCTCATGGGCAGCAAAAGTGGGAGCGTGGACTCTTCCAAGGGGTCAGGCAGTGCCAGCGGGGGGGGAAAGGCGAAGAGAAAAAATGGTGTTGCATCGCCTAGTAACCTCATTTCTTCCCCGACTAACACAGTGAAGTCTCATGGCACAAACGATGCGAATTCTGTCTCCGCCGCATCGGTCGTCTCTGTGGCATCCAGTCAGGCCGAAACTTGCAAATCCATAGAAGTGTCGGAGTGCGGAATACCCGAAATCAACGGCAAATATCACCAGTTCGAATCCAGCGACGGCGTCCCGTCCTACTCCAAAATTTCCTCGTACGAGGGGAGGGAGGCCATCTTCACCGTCGGTCGGTATCTGCTCGAGAGCGGGGCCAAGAAGTGGATGCTGCACGCCACGGTCCCCGGAGGCAGGTCCGGGTCCGACCCGAAACTGTTCGCATTTTACGTGGCGTACGCCCCCAGCTTCGTGATGACGCCGCCGAAGAAGAACTGGATGGTCGTGGAGGGCGAAGAAGGCGAGGAGTTTTTGTCGCAAAGGTACGAGGGGAGGGGGGTGCCCCCGGTCCCGTCGATAGCGTACGAGATGGTACCGGCGGCCTCGCCGCCGACGGGCATCAGGGGCAGAGGTTTGGGGGAGAGCAGTGGTAGGGATCGCGAGAGGAGTGTCGGCTCCAATGTGAGGCAGGGAAGGACGAGAAGTTCTCGGAGGAGCGAATCGGCGACGAGGAGATCCGCACGAAACGCCAGGAGCGTGTCTATAAGCAGATTCGAAAGGTACGATCATCGGTCCAAAACATGACGGAGATACATTTTTTGGTGCGGATGTATTCATCACTATCTGAGCTTGATAGCTCGATAGCTCGATGGTTCGATAGATGCAACTGAGACAGTGGTGCAGATGCAATAATGCATCGTGGGATCTTGGAGTGGCGGTCCAACTCGGAACACCAAGGAACATTATGTGCATCACACCAAGGCCTAATGCGGCCCATACCACTGGCCCGAATACGAGCATGAACTGGGCCTTGTTCATGGCGTGGCCCACAGATGGCAGCGAAGCTATGCCAGTGATGACGAAGAGGGATGTGCTTAGCGTGGCAGTGAGCATGGATGCCTCGTCATTCCATTCCATTTTGCCTTCTCGCAATAGGAATCCGAAGTACTCTCCTCCGAATATAAGCAACATTAGACAGGCGTGTAGGAAGAGGAAGTACAGTGACAGCAGTCCGATGTGTTTCCGTATGTTGCAGCCCCAGACGAGTATCCTTGGAGTCGTCGACGAACAACAGCCCAATTGCCTGAAGAGGCGGATCATTGTTCCAGGAAGCAGGGAAAACGCAAATCCATAAACTGCAGTCCATGCAAACATCTTGCTCGAATGTCTCGCAAGGAGTGTGTACCATTGAAAGTTTGGCCGCCCGCTCACTTGTACTATCACATATACGGCCGTTAGGAAAAAGAGGACGGTCATAAAGAGCGTAGCGTGGACCCACTCCCACCCGATAGTTTCTTGGCTGCCTCTCAGCTCCTCGTACTGATCGATCGGTACAGCTCTGGCAGTGTAGCCAAGCTCTGTAACGAGGTCGATAATCTCGTTCACGCAGCCTAAACAAAATTGGACATTGATACATTTGAGCGAATGTTGGCAAACGACAAACTTTACTCTCTAGCGATGACGCACCATCATTCGGGCCGCATACAGAAGTTTTCAGCTCTGTCTTGCTCGCAGCTTGGTGCTGCATTTCCTGCACTGCCCCTGTGTCGTTCAATGCTTTTACCCAACGATCCGTAGTGATGTTAAGGGAGCCAAGAGCATCCTTCAAGTCCCTCTTGTCCTTAATGGGGTTCGTGATATCAACCATAATGCAATCGTCTCTCAATATGCTGAAATTTTGGATGAGGAACGGTTGGAGAGCATAGCTCGGACATGCCAAAATCACAACGTCCGCGTTGTCGAGAGAGCCAGGGTACGGCTCGACCGACACAAAATTATTGAATGGATCGACGTGTTTACTTGGCAATGGCTCCGTCAAAACCATGGCATATCGGTCTCCCTTGGTGGCGTGACACTGATACATGTGAGCAAGCCCATGCGCTTTGTCCCCCGTCCCTACCACAACGACCTTCTTCGCCCCCCTTGATATTGTTTCTGTTTCAGTCATACTATTGTCGTGGAGAAATGTTTTATGGTCAGATACTACCATAACAGATTGGAGAGTAAATTGTCTCCTGTTCTTTTCGGTTCTCGCTGCCATCCACAAATCCGAGTTCCATTTTTCTATCCAGGTACAAGTACTGGAATGTGCTTCGGGTTCTCGATTTCCGATTGTGGGACTAAATAGGTGCAATACGATGCATACGATGTGTGTGCCCATGATGCTCTATCCGGTGGTGATCCGTGCCTCTCTTGAGTCTCTACGAAGAGTGATGGAAGAGTGGTGATGGAGAAATGGATACAACGATTACAAACTAATACGTATCTGCCCATATATCTGCCAAATGCCCCTCTGTACGACCCACGATCGCGGCGAAACTGTTTCTCCTTTCGTCCGAGGAGGGCTCCATGGCATATGTACTAGATGTTGTAGATAGCTGTAGAAAGTACACTTTATATTCTTCTGGAACGCGCTTCTATTCCTGTTCGCCTCCCGATTGTCTTTATTTGCTTCGTGGGTTCAATATTGATGCGTTTTGTTGTGAAGCTGGGCTGTGTAATGACCTCATAATCTTTCAACTTGTGAATCTGCTTCGACAGTCTCTGACCCAAACTCCTGGCAACCATCTTCTTCTCCTCTTCCTAGAGTATGATGCATGGCAAGTTTTTCCTCGTTCTCTGTATCACCGTATGTGCGGCCTCAGCACGCTTGGTCGACGAAGGAGAAATGGGCTGGGGCGTCAGAGGGAAGGGTGGTAGAGGGAACGGTGGCATGGGAAAAGGCGGTATGGGCCATGGCGGCATGAATCATGGCGGCATGGGATACGGGCACCAAGGTGGACACGGAAGCGGTACGGGAAAGGGAGATATGATGGACGTCATCCATCATCTACTGGACCATCGAGATCTCATCACAAGAGAGTACAGCAACACCACCGATGGGGTTGAGTCAATGACCCAATCGAACAATCCTCAAGTTATTTCGTGGATTCGGACTCATGTCTATCGTATTCGCATGTGGGATGATCTGTTCTTTGATCTCTTCAACCTACGAGAATATCATGAAATGAATGTTACCAACACTACCGATGGCTCTTTCGGAGGTGTCCATGTTTCGCAGAGGGTTCGAGACGATTGGGAAGACTATGACGGAAGGGCATGCGTTGCGCTCTTGATCCAGTCTCACGCGGAAGTCATCCATCGGTTCATTGAGCGTGGATGGGATGAGATGCATTTGAGCCACCAAGTGCCATCAGAATGCTCGTAGATATGGTGATACCAAGTTGAACCACGAAGATAATTGTTAGAGATTAAAATGGGTGGATTATTATGAATTTGCTTTACATCATCGCGCGGAACTTGACCCCAAGGACACATTACCTGCCAAAGAGAAGCTTAAAGTCTTCCAAAGTAGGTTTGGCGCTGTCCAACTGACAACCTCCACTTGTGTCGCTCAAGATTTCATTGGCCATGCCCTGAAGTCGGAGAATGAAGAGTCAGCATGCTTGAAACAAATATGATAAAATATTACTTGCCATCTTGCCACCGCCTCACCTTTTTCTTTCCTTGCAGACCAACTATCTTTTCTTCGACGCTTTCTGCCACAACAAACTTCCTCACACGTACAACTTCTGCGGTTTGACCTATGCGGTGAATGCGATTGATGCATTGGTCTTCTATGGCTTGGTTCCACCAGGGATCAATGATGAAGACGCTGGAGGCGGCTACCAGATTCAATCCAACGCCGCCTGCCTTCATGCTAACAAGAAACACCGATCCTCGGTCTAAGCCCCCTTCTCCTGACGAAACACTTTTCTTGGCTGTCCTTTCTTTGTTGAATCGAGCGAGAGATGACATGCGATCTTTCAGTGACATCTTTCCGTCAATGCGGAAGGATTCCACGCCAAGTTTCTTCACAGACTCGCCAATAATATCTAAGAAGCCGAGGTATTGTGAAAAGATGAGGACTTTACTTCCAGGGTCTTGCTTCCAAACCTTATCAAGCTCGTCCAAAATAGCCTCCAGCTTCGAGCTGCTGGCACCATTCAACGCCGATTCCAGTGTTGCTCTCGCAACAACATCCCTCTGTATGACCTGGGTGGGGACGTTAGGCTTGTTTTCCTTCTCGTGCTCTGAGTTTAGATACTTCGAAACCATCTCTCCACTCTCCGATTTCTCTATCTGAATGATGCCAGACATCCAAACCCAATCGTGACAAACTGGGCACGAGCCACCTTCAAGCTTTGGTGACTCCAAACCCACAGTCTTCTTTTTGCTACGAATCAGTTGCTCGTTGAATTCTGAAAGCAGGCATTCCCGGCAAAACATATGAGCGCAAGGAGCTGATGTGCATTGAAGTGAGAAATTGGACGAAGTGAGACTCAGAAATAAATATTTCAAGACATGTCACTTGTAAAAGTAATATTTCCCAGGACTTACTGTGGACTGCATCCTCTATCCTCGGTTCATCCAAGCATATCGGACATTCACTCTTCAAATATTCATCGTTAGACTGAATACATTGAGTTAAAGACTCAGCTACTTGTGTCGCAAAGGCTGCGGGTCCATCGCCACTTGAGGCCGACGCAGTGTTCCTCTTAAATTTGTTCAGTATATCCGTGAGGAACTAAAATGACATCCGTGAGCAGTGTGGGTTACATTCTGTCTGGGAAGTGATAGATTCAACATGGCAAGAAGGCAAGAGAAGATAGTTTCTCACTTTGTCATCGACTGCTCCATCTTCACAATCATTGGATGGTGAATCCGTCACAACCTTGGGGGCTTCAGCATCTTTGATAGTTGCTATTTCAGCCAAGTCCACCTTTTTGCCAACCGTCAACGAGACATGATCACACGCCTGCCTCAACCTCTGAAGCAACGAAAAGATTGCGAACCATGATTTCGATGCAGTACCAGCACTGAGAAATCCTTGAAACACAGACTGAGACCTCTCTAGTACTGTTCGACAAAGAGATGCAACATGAAATTGTCAGCAATAATCGTTTTTCACAGGCGATGAATTCTGGTGGGCGAGTACGATAACAGGTGCCCATGTAGAGGTGAACACCAGAGCAACGTATCACTCACATGAATTGTAAAATTCTCTTTCCGGAGGAGAGAGAGTAACGTTGACAACGGAGTAATCGATGGGCGGTAGGGTTAGGATCGGTGTGCCATCCTCTGTTAGTGTGTCCTTTGTGCGTCGAAGGATGATGGGAGCCAGTACACGCCGAACACGACCAAAGGCCGCGCTTGCTGCCAACTCCTCCGCTGAGATTTCCTCCTCCTGTGTGGATCCATTGCTCGCCTTGACCATGGCTGAGGCATTGGATGCCCCCGAAAGCGAGTTCGTGATAGCGTTTTTCCAAAACGTCGCCTCGCACCATGGCTCGTGCCTAAGGAACTTCAACAAGCCATATACATCTTGAAGCGAATTTTGAATCGGCGTCCCGGTCACGCACCAGCGCGCGTCTGCTTTCAGCATGCAGCATGCCTTTGACACCACTGTTGTGGGATTCTTAATACCGTGTGCCTCATCGAGAATGATTCGCTTCCAGCCAAACTTCAGTAGGGGGTGATTATGCCCTGGTTCCAACAAGCTACCACCCATCTTGCTTGATCGAGACAGCGACACATATTCGCTTCCAATGGTCCCGTAGGTGGTGACGACCACATCCACGCAGGAGAAAGAATCGGCACCCCTCGACTTTTTGCCAGAATCGTAGTAAACTAGATGTGACAGATCCGTCTTGGATGCCAGTTCCTCTTCCCACTGGGAGATGAGCGACAGAGGGGCAATGACGAGAGTTGCCCCTGTGAATTTTCTACCTCCAGACAGACGAGGTTTCTTTGAGGTCGCAGGCACCTCAGCTTTCTTCTCATCTGTCCATGATTCATCGTCGTCAGCCCCAGCCTGACAATCCGATTCCTGTTCACCATCATCGTCAGATAAGATCTCAACAACCTGCTCCTTCTTCAACGAGGCCCCTCTCCTGCGCTTGCCAGCGCGATTTGACTCTCCTTCAGACGCGTCTGAGGCATCGTCAATGTCGTCGGTAGGCGCCCCTACCTGGTCGCCAGCCTCCTTTGTCTTGAGGATCAGGGACAGTAGCATCACCGTCTTCCCGAGCCCCATGGCGTCGGCAAGGATTCCTCCCACGCATTGCTTGGGAGGATTAGGAGGAGAGGCCGAAGCGACTCCCAGCAACTCGTTGACATAAAAAGCAAACGCTGCGCCCATGCCATCAGTGGCGAGGTACCTCCTTTTCCACAGTGGATGATGAACGTATTTCCTCTCGCCACTACCATCTTCCTCGAGTTCGCGCCCGTATTCCCTGACTGGTAGTGCACGCGACGCCGCTGAAGGGTCATTCACCGCAACTGGGCCACAGTCGCATGTTATGGTCTTGCCACCTATGACTTGGACCTCCCCATCCGACGAGGTTGTTGAGTGAGTCGAAGATGCTAACTCCGCGAGCAGGTCGAGCTCGCCATCACTGTCGTCCGCAACTGCATCTCCGTCCATTTCACCCTCGACGAAGCACCCCTCGCGACGGCACATCCAGTGCAATGCCTGGCGCTGGTACGGCCGCAAAATGACCCCCGACTTGAAGCCAATGGGGTCGGACAGCTCAGGCAGTGACCCTTTTCCCTTGCTGTCTTGTCCGTTGGAGGCCACCAGCTGGTTGAGTTCGTCCACCTCTTCCGATTCGGGTGACTCTCCCTCGTAGTCTCCATCACCAGGCGTCGTGTTGGCCTCGTCGCTATCATCGTCATGGGAGGATCCATCCTTCTCCTTCGCCATGTCCTTGACGAAGGGGAGCTCCTCGCCCCTCTCGGCCCACTGCAGTAGGTGGAACGCTGCCTCGGCCAATTCCTCCCCAGAAAAGCTGCTCTTGGCCTTTTTTCCCTGATACGATGGCAACTTGCTATTCGATCCCCTCCCATCGTTTTTTCTCTGGAAAAACAGCTGCGAGCTCGTCTTTGTGTTGGATCCATCGCTTTGGTGTTGGAACAGCTCGAAGAAGCCCACAGGGTCGTTAATATATACTTTAAGGGAAAGGGGTATGTCGCTCCCAATGACCAGGTGCCTGTCCTCCATCAGCGCATCCCCCTCTAAGGATACGAGCGGCACGAAATTGGCGCCGGGGCTTCCGACGCCATTGGATACCGGGACACGAAGCAGCGGGGAAAGCACCGAGCACAGGTATCGGTTGAGGGTACCCTCGACCCATCCGGTTGATGAACGGAAGCGCACCATGGGATCCACCAGCCTGTTCGAGCCTTTGCCCCCCTTTTTGCCGGGAGTTTGGTTCCTATCGGCATTTTTCCAGTTCTCGCTAAAGTCGAGGTCTTCCCCATAGCTTACTCTGCCTCGAATCGATTTGGAGCATGCCACCGTCCAGCGCTTGCAGAGAAGCAACCTGCCACTGGATATCAAAAAACACAGGTGTTGTATCATGTGAGTCATAGAGGAGTGGCCACAAAGAACAAAAAATACAGCCCCTTTACACCATGCAAGCGAGCATTGATCTCTCAGAATAGAAGCAGGGATGCAGTGTGGCAAATGGCCATGAACCACTCTGCCACTGCGCACCTAAAGCCGCAAAGTGGTTTCATATCTGCTCCGTAGCCAAAACTCACCCGTCGTTTCTCCCGTCATTGCCGCCGTCCGTACCCCCCCACCTGGACCTCTTGTTGTCGCTCGACGTCGGAGTCTTGGCATTCAGCGAAGAGCCCCTCTTCCTCTTCGCGGGTCCCGACGATGATTTGGGGGTCAAGCTCACCCTGGCGGGGGCTTGGGCGCGCCCGCTCGATCCGCCGCCAAAACTTCCGCCTCCATTGCCGCCGCCACCCGAGCTCCCGAACCCTCCACCGCCGCCGAAGCCGCCGGCGGCGCCGAAGTTCCCCGCCAACACCCGTTCCAGCGCCGCCTCGACGCTGTGGCCGCTATTCTTGAGGGCGGTCGACAGCTGATCCTCGCTCGCCTTCACGCCCATGCCGGATACGAACTCGCGGAGGGTCGTCAGCTTGGCGAGGAAGGACGGCGGCGGGGCCGCGGATTTGTTGCCCGACGGCGCCATTTCGAGCGAAGTAAGATGGATCGACGATGAAGGCTATCCAAAGGAGGCTCGTGAGAGACGTTACGCCTCAGCGTTACACGGTGAGCAGGTGGCAATGCCGGATGCCGGCCGAGGTCAAGGACTCGTCCGCCTACAGTCGACGCCTGTCGACACGCGAAGCTTCGCGTGGCGCGCGCTTCCTACCCGCTTGAACGTTCTTCTCGCGTCTCGCGACCGAGACGAGACGTCGCCTCTCTGGCTCGTCGGCTACGACGATGGCGGTGAGAGGCGGTGAGGCAGAGTAGTGGACCGAAGCCACGGTCGCGCGGCGTAGCAACGAAAAATGAACCCAGTTGAACCCGCCCGCCGCGCGCCCGCCCGCCGCCCGCCCAGCGCAGAGCAATTTTGGCAGTCAGAGGATCGGCCCACGCGCCATATTTTTGTAGCTCGCGTGAGCCTCTGGCTTTGCAACTAGCCCACGATGTCGTATCCAGTGAGCTTCAAAATACCTAGGTACCAACCGTACACACAAGACTACACAGGATGTCCACATCGAGCCCAAAATGCTGAAGCTCCTAGAGGTCATGGGCAGTGACAGCCTATCATCTCCTCTCTACCAATATCTCTCAAAGATAGGCGGAATTGCCATATGCCACCAGACTGTGTATGCACATACAATAGTACAGTAGACTTTGCCTTCGCCTTCGTCATAGATATAGACATAGACCTCTCCGTCTTCGGGCCAACATCCAGTGAAGTGAAACTCGACCGGTGTTTATGTTTTATGACATCTATCATTGAAGTTGTAGGTAGAGTGATGTTCATTAAGTCTGTCCCATGGTATCCCTGTCCCTGCCCAAGGCGCCAAGGTACTATACCAATACCAATACCAATACCAATACCAATACCAATACCAATACCAATACCAATACCGCCATGGCCATGGCTATGGGCATGGGCAATAAAATTATGCCACACCATCGTAGGTGCCATGTTACAAATCTAACTTGATTGCAATAATTTGTCAGTCTTCAACATGGGTCTCTGGGTCTGGGGAAATATCAAGCATGGCCATGTATAAGTTTCTGCCTCTGCCATGATATGATTATGCAAAGAGAGAGCACATGGATTATGCAAAGAGAGAGCGTATGTTGGTGCTAGTTCAGCCTCAGGAATCCAGTGGCAATATTATGTGACATCATCATTAATGTGGAGAAAAATGTAGAGAATACTTATTTTCTTTGTCCGTCGACTTCGAAGATTGAGCACATCTTCAAATTAGTATGAACGGTGATAAAAATATACCTACTGACAAAAAGAATGTATCGATGTAATTTGCCTTGTTAAAGCAGATACTAGAGAAAATTGAAGGCTTAGAGCTGTCAATGTCAAGATACAAATATGCAACTTGACATAGATGTAAAAAGTATCTATTCTACCTCATTGACATTGATCAATGCTATGAAATTTGTGTCACTTTTCTCTTTGTCCCTGTCAAACATTCCATAGCCAGGGGTATAAGCTACGAAAAAATATTGGCCGTCGCTCGACTTTCGACGGCCTACGTAGGAATAGTATAAAAGTCTACGTAAAACGCATCGAAACACAAACCACAAACGCAGACCATGGCGGCCGCCTCCGCCGTA